>NJFT01000116.1:0-120580 GCA_002221725.1 Scedosporium boydii
TTCTCCTCCCCCCCGCCCGCGCCCTCTACCCCCTTGCCTTTCAGCTCTTCCCAGCCTCCTCCGCTACACCCCCGTCCTCCCCATCCCCCTTTAAACCCGAGAAGCGTGACCCCCAACGCATAGACTGGCACCTCATCGGCCACCTCGTCGCCTCCCAAGGCGACGCGTCCCTCGCCATAAACTGGCTCGAATTTACCCTACTCCGCAACGCTGCCATCCGGTCCTCCTCATCATCATCCCTCGACCCCGTCCAAGACCTCGAAACCATCCTCTCCCTATCCCAACTCTGCAAACAAAGCGGCGACATCCCCCGCTACAACGAACTCATCCAATCCATCCACCTAACAAACGACATCCTCGCCACGAACCCGGACCTCTTCTTCCGCACCCGTCTCGCCCGCGCCACCCACCTAGCCGAAAACAACCTCCTCGGCCACGCCGCCCTCGAACTAGACGACCTCTCCCGCATCTACCCGGCCGACGACGCCCCCTCCTCCGCATCGCAACTCAGCCGCTCCCGACACATCCTAGCCCTGCACAGCCTCTCCGTCATCCTCAAACTAGCCGGCCGAACAGACGAAGCCTCGGCCATCTACGCGCGCCTGCATCCCCTTTACGCAGCCCACCTACCATCCCCTTCACACCCGACCGTTCTCGACACGCTGGAAGAACACGCGCACGCCCTGCAAGAGGGCAGCGCGCTGCACATCCTCGACGCGCAAAATATCCTCCAACGAACGCTACGCATCAAAACTACTTCCCTGGGCCAGTCCCACCCTTCCGTCCTCCTGGCACAAACGCACCTCGCGAACCTGTACGAGTCGATACTCGATTACGCGGCCGCCGAGGACCTGTACGAACGGGCTCTTCCGAGGATGGAGAATGTGTTGGGGGAACATCACGTTGCGTATTTGGCTGCGAAGGAGAATCTCGCGCTGAGCTACTGGTCGAGGGCGCAAGCGGGCGAGAAGAAGAACGGAGAGAAGGAGGGGGAGGGAGAGATGAAGGAGTGGGCTGTGGGGTTGTTGAGGGATGTTCTTAGGGGGAGGGAGGAGATTGGGATGACGATAGAAGCCGAGGGGACGAGGGAAAGGTTGGGGGATATGCTTGGGGGTGGGGAGTGAAAACGGTATAGAATTCTTGGGGTTAGGGTTATGTGCTGATGATGGATTTGGGGAGGTTTTTGTGCTTTCCTTTGGTTTTCTTCTTTTTTGGTACATTTTATATTAGATATAAATGTAATGTCTATTCCCAAAGTTGATGCCTTCTATTACCATCGTCAACATTTCGACGTGCTTTGCTCCCTTTCCCACACTTTGTCCCGTTTTTCCAACTCGGACTCGCCCAGACCATCCAATATCAAGATCGCCCATCGCCAAGTCTACATAGAGCTGTCTGTGGCTCGGGTGTGATGATGCGAATCTTGTTATGCGGAACGGTATGATGACAGTCCGAACGTAATCATCAAGATCCTCACAGATATCCGTCTTCATTCCTACCCACACCCGCCCTCAACAGGTCTTCGTCTCCAGCCTCTCTCCATGAACAAAAAGCCGGAAGAAAAGAAAGCAACTCGACGTCTTGACACTTCAATCACACTCACAAATCTTCAACAAGAAAAAGAAAAAAGGTGAAACAAGAATATATCAACAATTCCCAATTAAACCAACCTAGCCCCCCCAAAACCAAAATCCACCTGGAATTACTCCTCCCCTTTAACGCATGGCCAAGAAACGGAGCAGGCCAGAAAACGAAACACTGGAGAGAGAGGAGTTACACAAAAAAACGAGTTGCGCAGCCCTTGAAGCCGAGCCTTTCCCCGCCAATTCCCAGCCTTCGGGGGCAAACGGGCCCTGTCGTGGAGGCCCGTCTTCACATCATCCCGATCCGACATCCCTTGCCTCCTCCTTTCCTGCCCACGAGCTCCGAAACAAGAAATGGCCCGACAGAGAAAGGAATAACACGGCCCTAGAAACAAGCCAAAATGATATCTTTTATGTTCATAATTCGTCTCAATCTCCGACACACACACTCACACACAGACTCGCTCCCCCTAACCCCTTTAATAATCAGACCGGTCCTTGATCTTCTTCGTCGCCTTAGCGGTGCCAATATGCGTATTATGTACCTATATCACCTCGTTAGCAAAGAACTACCTTCTTCCAGGAGCGTAAGATGGAGGGAAATACGAAAAGGAAAAGGGGGGCAGGGGGGGCATCTCACCTTCGCAGCAAACCGCAAACTCGTCAACGTCTCCTTCAAATGCGCCTCCAACGGACTGACCATGACAAACATCAACGTCTTCGAATTGCCCCCCAACGAATACTGCAACAAATGCGTCAACTTCGAGTTCCTGTAGGGGACATGCGCCGTTCCACGCCCCAGCGCATCGATGACGTCCCCGAGACACGAGAGGCTCTTGTTGATGTTCTGCGTCTCCTTCATGCGGTCGCCCTCGACCTGCGAGTGCTTGAGGCGTTCGGACCCCGCCAGGTCGACGAGGTTGAGGGTCCCCTCGCAGCGCTCGCCCGTCGCCGAGTTTTCGCCCACGAGCTTGAGGATGAAGACGCTGTGCGAGCGCGACGACCGCTCGTTGGCGCGCGTGGCCGCCACCGTGCGGTTGTTCTGCGCCTCGCCGAGCATCGCCTCGACCTTCTCGGCCGAGTCGAGCCGTACCGTCTTGCAGTTGACCACTGTCGTCTGCTTGCGCGCCTCGTCGTGGCGGATGTCGAGCTTCTTGCCGGGCTCGCGCGAGTTGACCGGCGTTAAGAGGTCGTGCAGCTCTTCGTTGTACACCTCGATGAAGGAGCCCTCCATCGTGTAGGTCCACGACTTTTCCTTGAGCTGCGTGATGGTTTCGTAGATCATGTGCGTCGCGCGCGGGATCATGCCGTCACCCGAAGACATGGTGAACGTCTTGCCCGACCCCGTCTGTCCGTAGCAAAATATGCACACGTTGTAGCCGTCTAGAGCGCTCTGAACCAGTTGCGAGATCTCGCCAAACACCTCTTCGTTCCTAATGGAGGGGTCAAAGACTCGATCGAACTCGAAGGGGTACTCTTTGCGCGTGACGTTTCCGAGGCTGCTCCTCTCCTCCGGTCCGAGCACGCCAATCTTGGCGGACGTCTTTTCGTCGGGGAAGAGGATCTTGGCCTCGCTGCCCTCGTTGGGGTCGAGCACGGGTCGGACTCTGCACATGACGCGGATATTTCCCTTGAGCTCCTGATACTTGTTGAAGAGAACGCGTCGCTCCGTTTCCTCCTTGATGAGCTTCTGCTTCGCCTCGTCGGCGATGCGGTGCGCCTCCTGGAGTCGTGCCTCCATGTCGGCGAACGAGTCGGACTGCGCCTTGCTATCGGATTCGAGGAACTCGATCTGTGACCTGAGCGAGTTCATCTTGGCCTCCATTGTGACGTTGGCTGCGGACATTTCCGCAAGACTCGTTTGCAGTGTACTCTTCAATGTCGCCTCGCGGTCTAAGTCCCCCTTGAGGCTTTCAACTTGGCTCCGCAGATCGGAAATCTCACCGTTCTTCCTTTGGAGGTCCCCGTGCATGTCCTGCTGCTGGTTGCCCATCTGCCGCCGTATCTCATCCATCTGTCTCGACTTTTCGCGTCGCTCATCCTCAAGCTCGGCATTGTAGTGTCTCTTCAATGCCTCTAACTCCTCTTGGTGAGCCTTTTTTAGTCGATCTACCTCGGTATCGATAGATCGTTGGAAATCGTCCCGCGCATGTTCGTTTGCTCGCTGCAGCGCCTCGACCTCATTCTTGTGTCTCCATTCCGCTTCATCTATCTTCCGCCTCAGGTCTATTACTTCATCTCGGTAGCGATTTGTGTCGGAAGTGACCTCGCCCACCCTGCGTAATAAATCGTCTCGTTCGTTCTGTAGTTCGGATACTGTCACAGGGATTCGGGTTAGAAGGGCCGGGCCGGTTGGATAAATCCTGAAAAAAAAAATATGCCCAAAAACTCACCTCTAGACTTGTACATTTCAACAGCGTTACCCAACGCTTCCCTATCCGACGCGGCATCTCCTATAATCGACTTCAACTGATCGAACTGCTGCTCGATATTACCCAGACGTCCGTCCACATCCCAGGCTGAAAAGTTTTTCAAGTTAGAATACTTTGTCAAAAACGGGGATGGCGATTTCATGGGCGACAGCGTCCGCTTCACCTCGGACTTGAGCATGTCATGAAAGGCCTCGGATGCATCCAACAGAGAGGCAGGTCCTCCCTTGGATGGTGTGCAGAGGGTTTCGCAGAGACCAACTTTGTTAGAGGTCTCGCGACGAGGGCCGTTGGGCGTTTTGGGAGGAGACTTCCCAGCACGCTTGATCGTGACGTTTGGCATGTGGAGAGGCGGGCCGAGAGGTGTGGGAGATCCGGCCCGTCTTGGAGGGTTGGGATTCACTTGATCATCCGGCCCTTCGTGAAGCGTGGCGAGATCCTTCTTAGGAGGATCCAGTGTTAAGCCACTGAATGCTGTGCTCAATGATACCTGGCGAATACGAGACAGGCCTCGAAGCGGCTTGGCAATCTGCACTTGATGACCGCCGGCACTTGCCCTTCCAGAACCCAGGTCCTATGTGGATTTGGGGGCCATGGCCTTACAATTCTCAGATGGTCCGCTGTCCTCCTCTGCGCGATGACCGTAAGAGGTCTGCGGCCTAGCATCGTAGCCTTTCGATTTGGAGCTGACGGAGCGGTGGTGGTTCGAGTGAGACGTCTTTGGGCGCGCGTAGGGGGCTCGACTATCGGGACCGACGCTCGCGGCGAAGTTCGTCATCGAGTTCTGGCGGTTATGGGGGGGAGCTTGACGAGTCGAGCCATAGCGACTAGGCTGCTTGAGCTAAGAACACACATGTTAGTAAATCAACAGGTAAAGTAATGCTCCGCTCCTAAGAATCCTCTAGATAATGTCCAACCACTTGAGTCGGCTCTTCACGAACAAACAGGTCCTTCACTTGTCTCCAGCTCTGGAAAGGGTTCTCGACGTTTCGCGGACGCTCACGCTCGGGAAGAGGGCGAGGCTGTCGGCGGTGCTTGTTCTTAATTGAGAAGAAAACCCAGACTCCCTGGCGCGGTCGAAGAAGTCGCCTGATTCAGCCGTCGAAGGAATAGTAGGGTATTGATCGATGAGACTATCAGCCTGCGTTGGACTTGGCCACCGCTGCCCTAGGCGGTGGGCAGCATTTTCCATGATCGGCTTTGGATATATCATAAAACGGGATGTTGCTAAGTTGTCGTTGATAGAGTGACGATGATGGAGGCCGATGGTTGTGCCAACAAGCACGTAGAATTGAACAATGCCGGTTGAGTCCCTTACCCCCAGAGTCTCGAACAATCGAAGGAGCGAAGAAGAAACTAAGAAACAGAAAGAACGATCTGACTCACTCCTGAAGAAACTCCCACCAACGACATCCCCTGTACATTAGACCGGGAAGCGGGTGGGGCAATCGCCGAGGGTTTCGCGGGATATTCGATCGCTCGTTGGGAAAGAGGTTTCCTCTTTGCTTCGGAGGTTTGTGCTGCATGGTAGGATGATGATGGATGTCAGCCAACGCGTGGTCAATCGGAGGAGCAACGCAATAGAACTCCCAAGATCATCGGATCCCACACGATGATCGATGGCATCTGGAAATGAAAACATACCAGGCTGAGGGAGGTCGCGTTTAAGTGGCTTGTTCAAGGGCGGCGGCATCGCAATCTGTGATCTCGCGTTATGTTGCGAATCGCTGAGTTCACTCAACCCAGCGACAGCAGAGCCGGCCGGCCTAGGAAGGGCCCTCGGCGCCGGGAGTCGACTTCCCAATCTCGAGGTTCGAAAGTCCTGTCGAGGATAATGTTTCTTGTTAGCGCCATGTCATACTAACTTGCCTCTCGCAAGTCGGGTCTTGGATTGTCCCCCAAGCTACTGGAAGCTATCGTGGACTTGAAGCAGGATGTCCAACACGTACTTGAGTCTCGGGGTCCATGGTGGTGTGGTGCGGAGCGCGACGACGTAAGGCAACGGGGACGAGAATGGGCGCGACGAGGAGCAGAGCCCCAAACTTGAGAGTGTTCGGAGAAGGCAACTTGCGTTGAGGTTACCCCGAAGGAAAGTAGGAAGAGGGGAATGGGAAAATATACAAAGAAGGAAAACGAGTGTTGACGAGAAAGTATTAGCGGCGGACAAGGGAGCACAGAATCTACACCGTTGCTGTGTTCCCCAGATGCTTTGATGGTGGGTAAATTTTGCGGCAGTATCGATTCCAAGTGGGTGAAGTAGTGTACAACAGAGTCCTAGAGTGGTATGTCTTGCAGGGTGTTGTTTGAAGGGGGTCATCAATCTTCGGTTCGCGGTACAAAGCTGAGTGTACTTTTCTGCGTTTGTTTACTTTGGGCGGCTCATGGGGCAACCAGGCTTAGCGCCTGAGAAACGAGGTTTCGTTTCAATGTTCTTGCCCCACAATTCACAATTTACAATGCTGCACAATTCACTGGTCGATTATGGTCTCCTTTGACCTTCTAATTGGCATAACCAGAAATTCAAGCCAACCCCAAGACATAAGAGCACGCAACTATAACAACATTCCCTCTTCGCTGGGGTTACCATGACGAACTTCAATTGCCCCTCTCCAAATCCTCTCATCAAGATATCGTGAAATGCACATAGAATCCACCCGTAACCAAGCAAAGCTCTTCGGCTTCCCATTCTATAGTGTAGAGTGTTCTATCCAGTCCCATCAAAACTCCGCCATACAAGTATTCATACACACAGCTCCGTAAAAAAACACTCTCAGAACTGTCCAAGTAAATGCTCACCCTCGCACTCACCCATCCCCTACTCCACATGCTTCTGTATGACCTCCCCAGCCCTCCGATACCTCCTATCCGCATAAGCCAACCCCAATCCCTCCGCATCCCCCTCTGCCTCTCCCCCGTCCCCACGAATCTCCTCCACCTCCCCAACCACAATAACATGATCCCTCACCGAAAGCAACTCCTCCACCCTACACCTCAACACCCTCCTCACGCCCTCCCCTCTCAGCTCCACGCCCTCGTCCCCACGCTCCACGACGCACCCGCACCCTTCCACGCCCTGGAAGGGATCTTTCCCCGCGTCGCCGCGCGAGAACCACTCCGCTATCTTGGAACCGCGTACGTCGTCGCGGAGAACGTGGACGTTGAATCTTCCGCTGGAGCGTAGGGCGTCGAGCGTTCGGCTGGGTTTTTTGATGTTGAAGGAGACGAGGGGTGTCGGTGATATTGAGAGGGAGGTGAGGGAGGACATGGTCATGGCGCGAGGATAGGAGGGTTTTTGGTTTGTAGTGGTGGTCGTGCTCGAGGGGGAAGAAGAGGAGAGCGTGGGCGTACGCGGGTGCGGGTCGAGGGATGTGCAGACGACGACGGAGTGAGGGAGGAGCCTCATGAGGGCGCGGAATTGGTCGGCTGTGGCTGTTGCATGCTGGGAGTTCGGAGAGGAGGTTGGAGGTGTGTTGGAGGGAGTCGAGGGTGGCTGTTGTGCTCGAGCTGCCGTTGCGATCGTCCTGTTCGGTTGGAAGGGTATTCCTGAAATGGCACTTAGCGACGAACGGTCCGTAAGATCGAGAAGAAGAAGAAGAAAATACACTTACTGTCTCCAATGCAACATATCCTGCTGTTATTTGCATCGATTGCCCACGGCGTAACTATGCTCGTCCTGCCTAGCGTCGCTTTCGCAGCAAGGCCCAGAACTTTAAACCCTCTCATCTCGGAGTCTACCCTCAGACAATTACCATTATTTTAAAGAAACAAGTATTTAAAAGGCCAATTAGGAGGTCCCCAAAAGATTGACAGAAGAAGAGCTAAATCGCGGCAATTTATGTCTGAGTCCGTAGACTCCCGTCGACTCAAGCAAGGGAAAAAAAGCAGCTTCGAGGTCATCGGAAAGAACCCACCAAAATTCCTTATCGATAAGAGATCTACCACGGCCAATTCCGCCTTTCCCAATCGCGTCTCATGAATTTTTTTCCTAACCTTCAATTCAACATCGACAGACCTCCACGAACAACCATTACCGCCAACGAAACTCCAATCACCCACACCATCTCGGATCCCCTCCCCATCCGAATCGAACCGCAAGACTTGCGGGAAAAAACAGAAAGCCATGCACGTAATACGACCCGGGGCCCAATCCCCCCTGACCTTCCTCCAACCAACCCTCCAAACCACCAACACCTTCGTCCCCTCAACCCGCCGCGCCTTCTCCTGCACGCCCACCACCTCAGCCCGCCTCATCCGCCGTCCCCGCCGCCCCTACACCTTCACCCAACTCATCCAACTATCCGACGGCTCGACCTTCACGGCCCGCACCACCTCCCCGCAGGCCCTCTACCGCTCGACCAAGGACACGCGCAACCACGTGCTCTGGCAACCCACCGAAAAGTCCCTGCGCAACGTCGAGCTCGACGAGGCCGGTAAGCTCGCCGCTTTCAGGGAGAGGTACGGTCGGGGCTTCGATTTGAGGTCCAAGGTCGAAGACGAGGAGGCTATCGCTGCTGCTGGGGATAAGAAGAAGGGTGGGAAGAAGGATTTGAAGCATGAGGTCTTTGAGGAGGTCGAGGAGGATTATGAGGATGTGGATGATTTGGGCGATTTGATTAGTGGGTATGGGGCGAATTTGACGCCGGATGTTGAGAAGAAGCCGGCGCCGAGGCCGAAGAAGAAGTAAAGGAGCTTGGAAGCTGGGGTTAGAAACATCACGAGGGATGAAGGAACACGGCGGATTTTCAAACGTCTATCACGGAAGCAATGGCGAAAGGGCCTCTCTTCGACGGTCGTCAACCATTCGAACCCGATTAAATCGCCAGAGTTGGATACGGAAGCGGATTTTAGACACGGCTATAGAGCTGGGAGCAGACGATAGCTTCCCAAGCCTGTACTATCACACATCATACACATGTACAACACCAACACAATACACCATGTCTTAACACCTTTTCACATTGATACCACGCCTCTCAGAACGGCCCTGTGAACTTGGTATCTCCAGACGAGGCAGAGTAATCGACCAACGATGAAGAACCTCCCCCGTAAAGAAGTGAAAACAAGAAGTAAAACACTTGATATAATGCGTTCAATAATAACCCGGGAAGAGAGAAGAGAAAAAAAACATACTCTAAAACTACTTTCCTATTCGCCCCCTCCCTCTCAGGGATGCGAAGTGTACAAGCGCACAATCTCATCGGCAACACAATAATCGGGTCGCTAGTCCGAGTCATCATCCATCCTCGCCCTCGCTCGATCAATCGCCGTATCTCCCGCAGGCTTGTTAGAAGTCTGGATGACGGGCGGACGGTAAAAGACGGACTCGTCATCCTCAGCATCGAGTTGCATGAGGAACGTCTCCCACTTTTCAATGAGCTGTTTTTGAAGAAAAATGCCAAGTTAGCACACCAGCACAAATAAGAGAGAGGAGAGAGAAGACATTACCTCTTTCTGAGCCTCGACCGCACTCTCAAGGAACGTCTCAACCCCACTCTTAAAATCCTCCACCTTCTCCCTCTCAAACCGATCCAGCTCACTCCTCATCAACTTCCCCATATCCTCAAACAACATCCTCGCGTGATGCACCTTCCTCTCCGCCTCCGCGACTTCGGCCCCGACCTGGTTCAGCCTGTCCTGCTGGCTCTTTCCCTGCCTCAGCAGCTTGTCGTGGGCCGACCGCCTCTTCTGGAGGTCGGATTCGGCCGAGTGCCAGGCGTAAAACGCCTTTTGCCGCTGCGTGAAGGCCTGCTTGACGGACCCGATGAGTCGGATGTACTCTTCCAAAACGATGCCGAAGGTGAGCACGTCCTGCTGGGCCTGGCGGTCGTAGACGTCGCGGATCGTCAGCTGCAGTTCGGAGAGCGCGTCGAGAGGGCCGGAGAGGCTGGGGGATAGCTCGACGGTGGAGAGGGCGTGGAGGGCGCTGGAGAAGTCGCCAGCGGCCTCGGCCATGGTTTTTCGCTGGGCGACCATGGTTTCCAGGGATTTGAGGAGGGCTTTGAGCTGGTTCTCGAGGGCGTCGAGGTAAATCTTTCGATCGTGGAACCACTGGGAGAAGTAAGTTAGTTAGCAGGTTCGCCAACAAGGAGAATAAAAATAACTCACGTCGTCTTGTTCCACAAACTTGCTGCTGCTCCCAACACTAATCCCCAAACTCCCGAAAACACCCTTACTCTCCGTTGGCAGCGGGTCCCGCCTCTCCTTGTGCTTGATATCAACGTTGAAACTCTCGCTCTCAAGGAACAGTTTCAAATCGGGATCATGCTGCAACATCGGATGCGAAGAAATCTTGTTCAGCATCCTCTCCAGCGCCTGCCGCCTGCTCTCGACGAAATTGCTTTCGAAGCGACCGACGGCCTGTTTCTCGGGAGGCGGGGGCACTACGACGCCGGGGCAGTTTCCGTGGAGAGTGTTGTAAAGCCATAGGAAGTCTCTGTATCGGCGCTTTACTTCGAACTCGGGTTCTTTGTATCCCTTTGACGTAGTCTATCATTTGGATGAGAATGTATCAGTTGAATGCCGCCCCCTCTAGCTCCATAGACTCTTCGAGGCAGGTGGATCAATACATACCTTGGTCCGCACAGAGTAAACAATATGCGACGACGTCAAATCCCCAACCTTATGCGGGTCCCCCACCGTAATATAAAAGCTCGGCTTCGACGCCTGCTCAACACTCACACTCGGCGCATTACTCGACGCCACAGTCGGACTAGCCGCCTGCACCGGCGGCGGCGCCCTCGACCCCAACCCCCTCCTGCCTCCCAGCAACTCATCCTCGTCATCGTCATCGATGCGATGCGGATCCCTCGGGCCGCCGCGGACCGCAACTTGCTGCGGCTGCATCGTTGTGCGCATCTGCTGCTGCTGCTCCTTCAGCGGTGGCACGGGAGGCGTACCCTCACCGATGATGGCGGCCGCCACATTGCCGCTGTCGCTGGGGGTGTTGCTGCCGCCGAGCGGGCCTAGGGGGTCGTCGACGGCTTCGAGCCGGGTGGGCTGGGCGACTACGCGGCGGGGGGTGGTGCGCGGGGCACGGGTCGAGGAGCCGCTGTTGCTGAGGGTTAGGGAGGGTTCTGTTTTGGTTGTCGAGGTGCTTTCTTGGGAGGCGGGGATGTCGCTTGTCTGCGATGCGGGCTGGGCGGTTGAGTCGGCCCAGGGTGTCTCTTCGAGATCCATGGTGGCGAATAAGAGTAAGGTGATGAGGGCGGGATAAAAGGAGAAACGTGCGGTGTAAGGCTATGGATAATTAAAAGGGAGGGATTTGATTTCGAGGTGTAAAGAGATGCAAAGCTGGCGAATGAATCTAAATCCCCTGGACCCTTGACGTTGGTTTCGGAGGATGCGTCGTCGTCTGCGGAGCTGTGGAGTGCAAAGGTTGAGCACGGTTCAATCTATCATTGATGGTGGCCTGGATTGGAAGCTCCCCACCTGCAGCCTGTCGCTGTGATTCGTCACCCCTCCAAACATCAATCCGTACCTAGAACCATCATTGATTGAACATCGGACAACATTGAACCTCTTGTTATAATCTAGCTGCCAGGGCTCTATTATCTGAAGATGCGATCGACATCGATATTGATCAAGGAAGATATAACGCTTGTCACAAACATGGTCCGGTTAATTTTTTTTTAATAATTCTTGAGAATATATAAATGTGCTCGAATACTCTCATCATTGTGCCTTGGTACTTCTGACCTTGACTTCGGTATTTCTCGGCGCTGAACATCAATCCGTTAACAATCAATGAGATACACGCACAGGTGCGCTGGGCGACACTCTTGGGACAATACGAGCCATCGTTAGCACAATACAATTTCACTTGAGCAACCCCATGCCTTTGTGTTAATAGAATTAGGTCGAGTACCTAGTTATATCTGACCTCTACGGAGCCGTTCAGAGAGAAACCAGACAAAAGCTATCAACGGTATCAACAAGAAATCTCTTAGCTGTAATGAGATCGAAGATCCAGGAGGCGCAAGTTCAAGTTTTACCTTCAATTTCGCGAACACCGTTCGCCACCTTAGACGCCTTTCCCTAGAATGCCATAACTTCGACAAAGCAGAATTGCTCGTTTCCCTTAAAACAACTTCCTCTCGTATCATATCGACTACACCCGTTTTGGTATCACATCCTCTGTCTCCTCTAACACCAGCGCTTCCCAGTCTCGGCCCAACGTCCCCCGAGGGGGAAAGGGGGCACTGAGGGTGTCTGTCCCTCCTCACACAACGTGCGAGACTCTAACTACGGAGAGTATGAAGGGTGCGGATCAGCTCCTCACCAATCGGGGTGAGTCCGTTTCCGTTCGTGCCATCAGCGGCTAAGTTCTCCTGCTGCTCCTAGCGATCAGGATCGAAGCAACCGCCGCCGACGACCAGGTTCATGCGGGTCATCTGAACTTTCATGACTGGCGTCTTCTTCGTTGCGAACGCGCTGATTTGGTCCGGCGTAATCATGACCTCCTTGCCCTTCTTCTTTCCGCCCGTTCCCGTAGCCGCACCACCACCGCTGGGAGCCTGAGCGGGCGCCGTTGCCGCGGCAGATCCTCCAGGTTGCGCCACCACAGCTCCCGCGCCATCAGCGGGCTCTTGACCGACTTGAGGAACGAGAGGCTGCTGGGCTGCTGCCGCCTTGTGGCCTTCGGCGGGGAGCTCCACGTCCCAGATCCTGACCGTACAATCCTGGCCAGCCGATACTAGAACCGTAGACTCAGCACTGAAGCTGAGAGACCAAATGCCGCCCTTCCCGTGGCCGCGCGAGCGCTTGATGCGAGTTCCTTTGGCAAGATCCCAGAAGAAAATGTTGCCGGCGTTATCGGCGCTAGCAAGAATCTTGCCGTTGGGCGCACACTCGAGGGCCGAGATGTAATCAGTATGTCCAGTAAACACACGTACGCACTGGCCCGTAATGACCGACCACATGCGAATCGACTTGTCGGTCTCGTCCGACGCCGAAAAGACATAGGTTCCGTTGGGGTGCCAAGCAATGGCTGAAATGCTCGTGTCGTGACCTACGAGAAGTCGCTGCGCTGATGCGTGGTCCTGCATCCAAACCCTAGCCGTCTTGTCCCAGCCGCCGCTGAGGAAGTAGTGGCCATGAGGGCCCCATGAGACACGGAAGACGGGACCGCTGTGACCCTTATAGATGCAAAGACACTGCCACAACTCGAGAGACCAAAGGCGGATATGACCGTCGCCGCTAGCCGAGAGTAGGAACTTAGGACCCGTATCAGGCAGAGGCTTCTCTGAGGAGCCAAAGAGACTAGTCATCTTGCTGTCGATGGCATCGGAGAAGGAAACGGAGTAGACCGGTCCCGAATGGCCAATGAGCTTGCGGTTGTTGACCTTGAGATCCTTCTCAGATGTATGCTTCGACTTGAGCGGCTTGCCGTCTAGAGTCCATACTCGAATATACGAGTCCATTGTGCCTACAGCCGCGAGCTTTTGATCCTTCGAGAAATCAAGGCACGAGACACTATCCGGGCTTGTCAGAAAACAGCCTTTAGAATAAGTGGCACAGATAACCGGAGTCAACTTACCTTCCCAAAGTGTTGTGCCAAGTGAACATGCAGCAGCTTACGCCTGGTCCAATACCGCCCGTACGGCCCTCAATCTTAAAGCGATCGCGGTTCTCCCGGACCTTCTGCATCTCCATGACCACATCGCGAGCTCGTGAAGGGGGCAGGGGCAGATCAGCGCGACTGGGAGCGTCATCCGTCTCTTCACGCTTGATCTTCTGATCGAACTCCTCAACCAAGGATGGCTGACCAGGCTTGGGGGGCTTGCGCTGGTCCTCGTCCTGTAATTCGGCTCGCACATCCTCACGCAAGCCCTCTTCCATGGGGAGAGGGCCAAGCTTTAAGGCACCAACGGAATCCAACACATCCTTGTTCGAGACGCCAATGTTCACACCTGGGATGCCTTCCTGGGCGTCAACGTCCTCCAGATCACGACCCTCCGTTCGGCGCGAAATAGCCTCGAAACTGAAGGGAGTAATCGGGCCACGGGCGGTCGAGTCGATCTCGCAGTGGGTCTGCAGAACGTACCGGACGCATGCGCCACCCTGGGAATCCTCACGCTCGAGGAAATGGAAAAGATCGCCGGCGACGTGGGGGTTGAGAGGGATGCGGTACTTGTTGTTCTTGTACAAGCTGGTGATACGGTTCTCTTTGAGGTGCTGAGGAAGAGAGATGGTCGAAAAGGTCCTCAGGTCATCAATGTGGTGCTTCTCGAAGGTGGGCGTCACAGTCTCAAGCAGCTGCTTGGCAACGTCTCGCTGACCGACTTCGATCAATTCGATCCAAGAGTACACGAAGAAGGGCCAAAGGACTTTGGCGAGTTCAAACTAAATCGCCCCCCAAGTGTCAGAAGTGGGAAAGGAAGTTTCTAAAGGGGTTGCAGGGAATGGAGGGGCCAACCTTATAGATCTGAAGACTATTCTCAACCCAGTCCTTCAGCAACTTGAAGGCCTTGATATACTTCCTTGGGCCGTAAACGTCGGCATCGTTTAGAATCGGCCTGCCCTCCTCGTTAATATGCTTGGACTCGTCTCTAAACACAAGCTCAGTCCGGGTGTAGCCCCGTTTCAAGAGAAACTCCGTAACCTACGTGTTCATCGTTAGTAAAATGATTTGCCAAACGCCAAGCTCAAACTAGATGAAATGAACGATTTCCGAAGCCAGGCAAGTTCTTGTCTGCATGCTCTAGTCCAAGGAGTTTGTCTTCCTCGAGGATGAACAGCTCTTGGAAAGGAAAAGGAGACGGGGATTCTGAGGAGATGAAGCTTGCAGGAGGAAGAAATGCTCCAGAGACAGTTTGTCAGAGGTGCCTTCCTGTCGCGAAGAGACTCTTGTCTCGATGAGTAAACGAAACAAAAGTCTCTAGCTCGAGTCAAGGAAGAGCAAGCAAACCCAACGCAGCAGAGTACAGCCTTCCAATGAATGCAAATCACCCAGAGGTGACATGTTTCAGATCAGGACGAAGCAATGCAGCCAAGTAAGGATAGCTGCTTCTACCCATTCTGCACTCTCAGAAGATCAGAGCCTAAGAGTGATGACCAGGCTACTGCAGAGTAGGCTGTATTATTTACGCCCAAGAACAGATAGATCCTAATCAGAAAGGACAAGGAAAGTACAATTCTTTCCTAGCACCTCACAAGCCCATACATCCTTTGTGACTGTAGACCCTCCCAGCATTTGATATGCAGTGAGGCCTAAATTAAGGAAAATAGGCTAAACTTACAATCTGGTTAAGATTCTGGTTTGAAAGCGGAGGTCCTGGGGCGGGCTGTCCAGGAGTGACCCCAGGTGTAGTGGCAGCTGGAGGGCCCTGGCCTGTCGACATGGTGGTTCCTTTGATGGTGTCGTATAAAAGAGAGGTGGAGGTTGATTAATGTTGTGATGGATAAAAGAACTTAGGAATAGATGATGTCAACTATGGTAACATAGTTGTATGTGGAAAGAGTTGGCGATGGGGAAGATGGAAAAGAGGAATGAATGACTGAAGGAAGCTGGGTTTCTGTCTTGATAGATGGAGTGAGTAAGGCTGATGAGGAAGTCGCGAAAGATGAACCAGCCGCGCATAATTCGGAGGTTGCATGGCTGCACCTACCCAATCACTGGTGTTGGTGAGAGAAGCTGTTTGCTGGGGAAGGAGGGGGCAACAAGATATTATGTCACGTGACTTATACTGGATGAAGTACCTTGGTACCTCTTCCTCTTGCCATCAGCATCAGCTTGAGCTCAAGCCGCCTTTCTTGATGACTTCCTCCAAACTAAGCAAACAAATCTCATAGAATATTCCCAGAATTCAAGTATTTCGAGGATTCAAGTCTTCAATTCCTCCAAATACACTCCATACTCTCATATACCCTCATAAAAACTACCAGTTTTGAGCATCAACTACCACCCAACATGGCATCTAATCAGTCGACCAACTCATTCCAACCCTTCACCATATCCGAACGCATCCAACAACTCAACGAAATCGACAAGGTAAACACCACCCCTTCCCTCCCATCCTCTACAACCAATACCTCTAACAAACCCAGAAAATCGCCGAAATAATGACCCACACAAGCACCGCCCTAACAGCCCTAACCCCCTCCCCCTCAACCCCCCTCTCCACCCAACAACAAACCTTCAAATCCTCCATGGACGCCTTCATCACGACGCTGCACACCGTCGACGTGCACATGAAGCGGCAGATCTTCGGCCTCGAGGAAGCCGGGATCATCGACCTGTCTAACGACCGGGCCGATGCGGCGGACCAGAGGCAGAAGAAGAAGGCGGCGACGCTGAGCCCGACGGCGGTGGGGACCGTGGGGAATTTGGATGTGGGTTGGTTGAATAGTAGGCGGAATAGGGTTGAGAGGGATATGGAGGCTGAGCTTTGGGGGAGGGGGAGGGAGGTTTTGGAAGGGGGGAAGGGTGAGGGGATGGGGGTTGTGAAGGGGGAGCCTATGGAGGAGTGATTTGGGGGGGAACTTGCCGTGTGGAGTGTTTAGGTCCCTGGGCCGAGAGAAATGGCGCTTCTATGTGGTAGCTTTGTAGCGAGTGCTACGAAGCTAAGAGTGAGGCTGGACGAGCGGTCATCTTCGGTGTTGGAGATTCCGGTGGTGCAAACACGCCGATCTAGGAGCATGGCCAAAACATTGGCTTTTCCTTGGGACGCTCTACTATCGGGTTGGGATCGGCTGTCCTGGATTCACGGAGAGGAGAGAGAGAGATAAATGGTTGGATTCATCTCCGGTAAGCCAACGGAAGAGATCACACGTCGGGAACCCGCATTCAGTTCGCTAACGACCATCAAGGCATTAGACGAGACAATCCCTATACAATTGTACCCTTACGAAACGTTACAAAACAGCTAGATACCCAAGATACAATCAAACTCAATAAGAAACCAATCCGTGACAATGATACAGCTATGCAAACACTTACATCTCCCCCTCCACTGCAGCGTCATGTACCCATCCTCCTCATTACCAACGCTGCTCCAAACAAACATACCGCCCAGTCCGTGAGAAAACAAAGAAAAATGTACACGCAAGTTAGCAAAAAAAAAAAAAACATACAGGTCTTACACACTAAACTTCTTCGTCCCAACAACCAACCCCTCCGCAGCCTTCGTGACCGTAACCCAAACAGGCGAAAACCTCACAACCTCCTCAAACGCTGGTATCACCCCCGGCACATTCGCATCCGCCCACATACATGCCACCTCTCCCTCCAACCTCCTTTCCTCTTCATCTCTCACTCTCAACTCCCCATTATGCCCCAAGGGTAGCGCCGCCCCGCCACTGAGGGGCGTAGTCTCCTTCGCGGCATCGTAGTCGTCGTCGTCTTCCCACTCGACAGCTACTCTCCACACTTTATCCCAGTCACGCCTCCACAACCTCACCTGGCAGAGCCCGCGCTCATGAAACTCGCCGAAGCGAGAGTCCCACGGTGCGGCACCCTCGACGTGGAAGCTGGTGACACGCTTATTGCGGAAGATGAGGAAACAGGCCTTGGTGTTGACGGCGTCGACGTCGAAGATGGCGGTCTTGGATGCTGGATCGGGGCCACTAGTGATATTAACGGAGATTAGGTTAGCGAAGCGTTTGCGTGAGTCTTCTTCCTCGTCGCCCAGCGTGACAACGGCCTCGGGTTGGAGGTTTGGGAGGACGGCCGAGCCGTCGTAGTAGCATGTCCTCAGAGCGTTACGACCCGAGGGCATGCATTTAACCTCCTTCTTGACGGCGGAGGGCAGTTCGGCGATGATAGGGCGGACGAATTCCTCGAGGCCATCGATGGTGATGTTGGATGCGCCCGTATCGACATCCAGAGTCTGCTGGAACAGAATCTTGTAGGTGCTGTTTGAGGAGAAGGGGAACGCCACGAGCGAGTAGAGGAGCGTCCCCGCAAAGACGGCGAGGAGGACCAAGGGTGTTTGGTGGGGTATCCTGTGGATGAAAGGCGCCAAGGGTAGGAGCGATAGGATGGCGAACGCGCCGATGGCAGCATAGGGCAGGAGGAGAGCGGTTCCATCTGCACCTGTTGCTGAAGTCGCCGCTGTTAGGAACAGGCCGAGCTGGCCGAAGAGCCACACCGTCACCGGTCCGAGAATGAGCAGTTGCAGGAACCATGTCCAGCTGGGCAGCTCAGCGGACCAAGCTTGCTCGAGGTGGAACGGCTCCCGGTTATTCCTCAGGACTTGGTTCTGCGGCTCGTCGGTGATGGAGGCAATAGATCGTCGGTAGGTGGTAGAAAATGTCGTGCGGGGCAGGTTTTCCGTACGAGTCGTACTACGACTAATGATAAGCGGGGTTCTTTCGTCCGCAGACTCTGGTTCTTCATCGGGAGGAGGAGCCTTGGAAGTCGATGGGCGTGGGTCATCACTCAGGTGATCACGCGAACGGAGAGATTCCCGAGAGGTGATGGAAGCAGCGCTAGGCGCCGGCACTCGAGACCATCTCGAGAAATCCTTCTTAGCCGGAAGAGCAAAGAGTTCGCATAGAGAGATCAACAGGCAGAGGGAGGTGGCGGCATGGAGGATGACAAAGGGGTAGCCGGCCGCGATGTGGAACCGGTCCTCGAGCACGGTGACTGCAACGAGGATGGCCCAGCTGATGATGAACAGCCAAATGAAGACGTAGCCCCGGTGCAGAGCGCTGGGTCGCATAGCATTGGAGCCTCGCATAATAACCCACAGCGAAAAATAAAAGAGGGAAACCATCATCGCCCAGCTGGTTGATCATCGGTAATGATTAGCCTTACCGTTCAAGGTAGCTTGTAGCTTCATACAAGAAATCGTAAGGGAAAGGACCAACTTACATAGCATAGGAGCTGCTATAAACAATCAACGGATTCAACTTCCTCAAAAGCAGCGCCGACCCAGTAACCAACCCACCAGAGAAGATCAGAGCCAGCGGGAACCGGAAGAAACCCCTCCAGCCATTGATGGCGACGGCATCACTACCGCCAACGCTATCATGCGAAGAAACCTTGCTCGAGAAGAAGTAGTACTTGTCGCTCTTGGCAAGAATCCACGACATGAACAGGAGGACGAGGGGGGAGACGACGAGGAGGCTGATGGACCACCCGAAAAGCGTCCTAAGTCCAAATACGGCAAAACTCTTGCCCCCGAGATCAAACCATACGCCGTCGCTTCCTCTCCCGTTCTGAACCTTGCTCTCGTCGTAATCCGGCCTCGGACCGACAAACGCATCGCCCGCCTCACCGGAGAGTGCTTCCATCGTCTTGATGCTAGCCGATAGCATGTGCCACAGGCTAGCGCGGGAGGTATGTCGCGTATCATCCTGCATGGTATGATACATACTCCTCGGCTCGTAAAAAGCGACATCGAGACCGCGAGCCCCGTAGACCTGGTTAAAGATAACATAATCGGTCTGGCTCTTGATGAGCCCGAGAGCGAAACCATCCGACCCCACGACGGTACCGAAGGGATTCGGAGCTTTGGAGTACGCCATAGTCACCTCGAGGTCCGTAGATCGGAAGAGCACAGCGCGACCGCCGGCGCCGGCGCCCTCAAGATTTAAGAACGTGTGCACGAAGGGCATGACGGGGTTCGCGCCGAATGTGCGGGATCCCCACATGTAATCCTCCTCTCCGTTGTTAAGGAGGGCGATGATTCCATGCTTCGGCTGGTTTCCGGGCGTGGTGAAGTAGCTGATCATCTGCAGGATAGTGACGACGCCGATGCCGTCATCCGTAGCACCGTAGGCGGTCGATACGCTAGATATCCATTGTTAAGTAAGGGACTACGGCAGAGGAGGAGGAATATGGATGAACTTACGAGTCAAAATGCGCATTCACCATAACACCATGATGATTCTCCGACCACTCACTCGGATCCTTCTTCCACCACTCGCCCTCATCGTCGTCCGTCCCCCGGATATAAACGATAAGATTCGAGCCCTCAAAGTACGTTCCTAATCCGCAAGACGGGTCGGCCGTCCCAACACTACTACTCTTAGTCAAAGTAACCGTCACATTCGACACGAGGTCATTAAAGATGGTAGCCAGCGGGCTCTTCTCGGAACGGGCATTCGCCTCAGCTTCCTTCTTGTTCAGTGACCTTTTTTTTTTTTTTTTTCACCGGTTAGTTCACTAGATGGTATAACTCACGCGCTCACGAAAAACTCACGAAATCCCACGCCACGACATCTCAGACGTCCAGCGCACATCATTCGCATTTAATATATCCTGGATCCGCCCCAGGAGATGTTCCCTCACATCCTCGTTAAACTTGCTATTAAAAGGATGGAACGCCTTGGCGATGGTCGTCAAGTCCGCCCACGCATCGTCGAGATCCACGCCGGGGTACGGCGTCGAGGTGTTTGGTGCGGGCGGGACAGTCTCCTGGATGAAGATGATGGGAATGACGAGGGCGACGTAGACGAGGGTTGTCCAGAAGGTCACTTGGGCGGGGCGGAAGGCGAAGGGGTTGTACCACTTCATGATGGGTGGGATTCTGCCCCGATGGGGGACTTGAGAGGGGAAGTTCCTTAATTTTGGAGATGGGGAGAATTGAATAATGCGAAGCCGGAGATGTTATTACTCTCAGGGGACGAGTGAGAAGGGACTTGGAATCAAATGGGAGATGTTTGACGATGGATGATTCGAGGCCGCTGATTTGATGCAAGCCAGCTACGAAGTACTTGAGCTGTTCCTCGCGATACGAAGACAAAGTACCTATGTAAGCTCTCAAGGATGGAAAGGTCGAGCTCAATCAGGACGCGGGGAAAGAACGAAGACAACAAAGAAACCTGGAAATTATTCCCAAGCTGAGCTGACGGGTAAGCAGCAAGGGCACGCGGGGGATTAATGCTCAATTTAACAAGTTCCAGGTTCGAAGGCGAGATTTCCCAACGTGCAGATTCCACGCCATCAGCCGTCGTCTCGAATCGTCACGGCGTCAAAGTCGTGTTCAAAAACGGCATGTCGGAACTGTCAAGGTTGAAGCTATGGAATATTTGGAGGCACTTTATCGATACTTTGGGTGCTGAAGTCTTGTTCGTACATGTACGCCCATGCAACCCAATGCCTGTACAAGCACTAGCTGCAACTTAAACTTCACCTGGCTAACTTGGCACGATGTACGAAGGACGGAGGTAAATATCGCCAGATAATACGACCAACGGACTTTACTTCCGAGCCGCCAGTCTTCTTTCATCGGCAAAGGCGAAAGCCGGCATTAGTTGATGGCGGACGGAGATCTGGATCGAGAAAGCTCGATGTACAACCTGCTCTCGGCTCCGCTGGGAGATGCTTCCGTCCAATCGTGCGAAAAGCCACTGCAGGCTAGTGGCTGGCTCAGTGGGCTCCTAGACTATCCAACTGCCGCTATTGAGCCACTACGAAAGTAAACCACGACGGTCCAAGGACTTCGCAAAACCACCCGAGCACTCCTCGAAGGGCTTAGCATCAACAACTTCATTGAAGTGTTTCATCTGACCCAGCACTGCCGAGGCACTTATATCCGATCAAGAAGAACAGATACCACCGACGAACACGCAGGGCGACGCTTATCACGACATCCAGAACACGCGGTATAAAGACGCAACACTTCACAAATACAGAATGAAAAACACACCACATAGAATCGAAATGTCGTGGATTACTACGAGACTAAGCTGTATAAAAATACTGTTAAAGAAAACAGGAAGAATCTGGCAGTCCCGGCCATTACGTATGCCAACTGCTTGGCTACAGACCTGTCCAAGTGATTACAAGGTAACCAGGTCATTGTGACCAGTTAGGAGGACCTCGTCTTGGCGTACGGGATCCCGGATTACAACCGGCGAGCATCATTAATGTTAGGGACAGTCCGTTTCGGTTAGTGGTCTTCATTTCTCTTCTCTTCATCCTTCCTGTGTTAAAGTGAGTCGAAAGCAGACGACGCAACGAAAAGAAAGAAAACAAAAAGTACAGATGACAATTAGAAGTGTGGAGAGAATATCCTCCGTTCCGTTAGTTGATGCACATTTTTTTTCACCAAAACCGGGGTCCGTGTCGTTGTTAGTTAGAAGCCTCCCAAAAAGGCCGATATCCTTGGCTCGGGTCTCAGTCAATCTGCTCAAGCAGGAGGGGGCGGCGGAGGAGGCTGGTCGCTAGGAGGTGGAGGAGGCGCATCTCCCGAAGGAGGAGGAGGGGGCGGCGGGGGAGCACCGCCTGAGTATTGTTGGATGAGAGCGTTGATACCCGTTGGAAGGCCGGGAGGGGCTGCAGGAACGCCGCCTGGAGGAGGTGGAGGGGGAAGACCGGGAGGAGCGCCGGACATGCCCGGAGGTGCTCCGTAACCACCATATCCAGGATAGCCACCATACGCGCTCTGCGAGGTGCCGGGGGCTTGCTGCCAAGGTGCCGCTCCAGGAGGGGCGGGCGGCCTGCCGTAGCCGTTGCCCGAGCTAGAATAGCGATCGCCACGATCGCCGCCACCGCCGTAGCCTCCATCGCGGTAGTCGTCACGACGGGGTCGATCCCGCTCTCGGTCTCGGTCTCGGTCCCTATCACGATCACGATCGCGGGCCCAAGGAGCGGCGGAGCCAGAGCCAGGACCGGAGCCGTCGCCTTCTCCAGAATCGTTTTGCTCCCGTCGCATGCGCCAGGGAGCAGGACCGCCACTCGGTCCACCGGCAGGCGGACCCCGCTGCTGCCAAGGCTTGGCACCGTCTGAAGGACCATTGCTCGAGCTTGGACCGGCTTCGATCCTGGCCGGGGGACCAGAACCTCCGCCGAGTTCTTGCATGAGTTGCTATAAATCGAGTCAGCATTAGTTCTTAAAGGGAGAGGGGGAGAGGGGGATTCATTATGCAATGATTGTAGGGGTCAAGCATACCTCATATTCTCGGTCGACGGCATCGCCTCCACGACCACCGCCACCACGGCCGTATCCGCCATCATTACGCCAGCTAGCACCCTTCTGTCGGTCGGGACAGTCTCGAGCCATGTGGCCAGCGTTACCGCAAACACGACAGATGATGCTGGCCGTGTAGTTGGGCTTGTCAGGGCAGTCGTACTTGCGATGACCAATGCGACCGCAGTTCTGGCAGGCTTGGTTCTCGTCATCTCGGAGCGTTCCGTTGAGGGCAGCAAGCTCGCGCAGTTGGTTACGCTTGAGCTCGTTTTGTCCTTCAGGAATGGATGCAGCCTGTTGAAAAGAGTTTAGTTAGTAATCGAGCCAAATAAACGAGGTTCAAAACATGAGAGTGGGAAAGGAAACATACCGTTTCGATGACATTGTGAATCAGCTTCTTGGCCTTGTTAATCTTTTCCTCTGTATCGGCCATGATGAGACAGTGCAAGTCCTCCTCCTGGTTGCTGGAATGGGCGGCATCAGACCTGCCTTTACCCTCCTTGACTGAGCCCTTGCCGCGGATAGCGATTTTGGCGCCAGAGTCTTGTTCCATCTTCTTGAGGGTGTTGCCACGAGGGCCGATGAGTAAGCCAACTTTGGAGGGAGAAAAGCTAAGTGTTAGTTTCTGATAAAATTAGGTAGAGCAAACAATGCGTAGTAGACAAGCCGTTTTTAGGCATAAGACCAGTTACAAAGCGCAGCACCGCGGTACAAGGTGGCGCCAGAGCAAGATATCTGGTCGTATTCCAATCCGGGCGAGAAAACACACACAAAGAAAGGGGGGAGGTTAGGGGGATGGGGGAAAGGTTAGTTAGGAGGGTTAGAGGGTTAGCAATCATACTAAAGTTAATCTCGGGATAATCGTTAACAGGCACGTAGACCTTCTCCTGGGTCTTGGTGGGTCTGCGATAGTCCTGGGGTGGGTGATAGTTAGGAATGGTCTTCATGGCCCTCTCGATGAGCTTGTGACGCTCATCCTCGAGGCGCTTGCGGTATCGGTATTCCCTAGTGTTGATACGGCGACCGTGGTTATCGTACTGCGGGGCTGGCGAAGGGGACCTGTGATTGAAAGAAAGTTAGCAACGTGATTTTAGGCTCCAACACATGCCTGCGTTGCCGACGAGGGCCAGCGGCATGTGAAAAAAAGGAGGACAGGGGGAAAACATACCTATCGCCATCAGCTGGGACGACATCGTCGATGCGGAGCTTCTGGCTAATTTCTTCAATTCTGAGATGGAGAGTGTACGCCTCGAGCTGCTCGCTGGTCATGTTCGCCAGGATGGCCGTAGGGAGGCCCATCAGGCCTGCAGCCTTGTTCTCCGAGGCATCACCCCATCGGTTTCGTTTCTTTCGGCGCTTCGGTCCATCGGTCTCACTCCCTAATTCAGAGTTAGAACGAGTCAGAAGAAAGAAGGAGCCATCGAAATCCGGGTGGGATAGACACTTACTGCGCTCAGGACTGCGACCTCGTTTGAGGTCGCCATCCTCGACGGGTGCGCCGTCGAGGTCGTCGCCGCCAAATCGGCGCTTCCCCAAGGGGATGTTGTTAGAACCTGTGATGCCTTGATTTCGCCAAGACATGGTGAATGTGAGTATCGTCACTCCCGTGGTTTCGCTCCTAAAGATGGATGCGATAGTTATTGTATGTTGATGGAGGTGGGAGAAAGTTTCGAAGAAAGTCCCAGTGGCGTTGTGTACTTTGTATCCAAATGGATTCTTTGGAAAAATATCGGGCGAACTTTCCTGCTTATGTCATCACATATTAAATCCAACTAACATCGGAGATAAGATGTCATTGTCTGAGTTCAGCAACTTCTCATGTGAGGTGTGAACTTTATTCATGCAACACTCAAGCATCTCACATCTCATCACATTCGATTTATATTGCTGCTGTTAAAGTATTCATCTATATTTGTGCTCTGTTTGTTTAACTTGAAATTTCAAGTGGAAGATACTGAATGGTACCATTTGCCACATGTCTGGGCCATCGAAACCCCTCTCATGCATTGCCTCCCCTCGTGCAGATTGGCCAACCGCCAGTCGAGGCCCATCAATATTCGACCAGATGCACAGTCTGTCCCCCGATGTCTAGTGTCTGTGTAACAGTGACCAGGACCGAATCGCTAGACCTCCCCCATCTGGGATGGTGACGGCAAGGGGAAACTGACGAACTTACCCATCAAGAGCAACACTTCTCTAGTCTCTAAATTCCACCCCTTCCGACCTCTCTGACGTTATAGGCTCGAATACAATGCCGCGGTTTTCTTGATTTTTTTGTTTCCCTCGGATCTCTTCTTTATCCATTTCCACGATTTCCGGCCCGTGCAACATCACCATTGGACGGACCGATTATGCAACCCACAGCCGGCGTTGGCCTGCGACATCAGCCAACCCTATCAGAGGCGGCAACGTCCTGCCCCCGCGCTTGAAGGCATCCCCCCCTTCACTCTGCCGACATCCCCCAGTGGACACGTAGAACAGGCAGACGAAGTCGAGAAACCGGATCAGGCAATTTGCATTGTCGCCACCAACAAGGGATCCCAGCGACTGACGGGTGGTTGGTTTCTACTTCGTATGGCAAGGCTGCCGAAACTACCCAAAGGTCGGCGCGGGGGGGTTCTTATATTCGCGGATGCGCACCCTGAGGACTGGAGTCTTATTGTGTTCTTGTAAACCCCATCGTAAAGACTAATTCATCTTCCCATCGAGTATCCGACCTTTATTCTAAGAACTAGTGTTATATACATTCCATCGATGCACAAGAGTCATGTCCGGAAAGGAGAAGCGCGGGCCCAATTCCGCACCAAAAGGCGCGAATGCAAAGCCCCCTACGGGGGACGCAGTAACCTTCTCGGCCAGGATGAATAAAATCCTCAGCGACCTCGAGGGGCTACGCAAGGATAGGGACGGGCTCCAAGAGTACGGAAGCCTCTCGGATGAGCTCGCGGCTTGCAGGGAAGAGCTGCTGAGAAAAGACGAGGAGCTCGAGGAAAAGCAGGAAGAACTTGACGAACTTGTTCGGGAGAAAGACGCGACCATCAAAAATCTCCGGAAAGATCTAGACGTGCGGGAAATTGGCGGGCAAGAACTGGTTCGGACATTCGAGAACCGCTACACCGAATGGGAAACGCAGCAGGAACGACATAAAAAGGACTCGGAAGAACTAGCCAAGTTGAGAGAGGAGAACGCCAAATTGAGACGGACAGTTGGCGAAAATAACCAGAGTCTCAGGGATCTCGACTCTGCCAATAAGAACGCTAGGAAGCTCGAAAATCAAAATAAACTGCTTGGAATCGATATTCAGCAAAGAGAACTGACCTTGAAGGCCATGTCGAATAAGCTCAAGGCAAGCAAAGATGCACTAGACGAAGCGAATGATGCCATCGGGTTTCTCCCATGGGATAAGGAGAAGGCGTAAGGAAAATCCCTCGACATTTCCCCTTTTTCAGTCTGGAATGCATTCTTACCAGACTTCCCCCCGCAGGGAACAAGAATTCGCTTCTTTGAGCTCAAAGCTTCACCAACTGGTTTGGGGGTACTTCTATAAAGAGGTTGATGAACGGATCGTAAGTTTTATCATGGGCTCGAACTCCAGGGGAGGACCTTTTCTAAACGAAATGTGAACTAGCCTTTCCCCGAACTCCCGTGGGATATACCCAAAGTGCAGTCCAACTCGGAAGCCGCCAAGTATATGCGCTGCGCGGCTGTCGAAGCCATCATCTCCCGAGAGCTTGCTGGACGGATCTTCAGGGATTTCTACGTAGCAGAAAGCCTAGGAACCCCCGAAGGCCCTATAAGTGACGCTGTATACAAGCTCAACAAGAGCAACAAGAGTGAGGCTAGCGTCATTCGTTGCCAATTCGCAAAGGCAAGCCAGAGTCCCAATGTAGTCAAAGTCGTCTCACGGGGGGCGGCCAAAAACGTCTGCAGGTTTCTCGGCTGCTGGCTCGACGACAAGGCTCGAATGCCAAATTTTGAAAGCGACCTCCAAGCCATCTTTGCCGAAGCGATAGAGATGTGGCTGCCGCTCCAGCGCATTCGAGAATGGGCTTGGCCATATACTAATACCGTGGAGGAACACTGGGTCAACAGTCGTCGCCAAGAATATGATGTGGTGAAGTTGGAAGAGGAACACCTCAACAGACAGCGATCGCTCCTTCACCCCCTTAAGCCGCTAGCCGTACTATTTCCGCAGATTGTGGTTGGCAACGGCGAGTGTATCTTCCAGGGCTTCGCTCTCTTCCCCGTGCAGTCGGCAGTCATTGTGGCGACGATGGAAGCTGAAGGTAACGGTCAGAGGACATCGAGTTCAGGGTCCCCGCGCGTGCGGAGAGCGAGTGTGCCGAATCCAGGCCCCCTAAGAGGTGTTGATTGGGACGTGGTTAATGGGTCGGAAGTGCATGGAATGCATGGCTCGTCGGTAGCCGGAAGCGACTTGTCATACTCAGGGCGAGTGGCGAGATCGCAGTCAATGAGGGAGCGCGGTGAATCTACACCTACCGGCTCAGTCCTGGGTCAGAGCAGTAGACCCTCTCCCTAGGGCAACTCGTACAAAGGATTCTTCATTCAATCGGACTTACACAATACGAACTTTATTAGCGCAGAGTAAATCGAGTCGTATCATTCTCATAACATTATCTCGTTCCTAAAGTGTACAGTCACCCATTACGGCTACATTCAAGCCTTCTTCGCATCCTCAGCCATTCCACTCTGTACCCAGCTTCTGGTCTGCGCAGCAATCTTCTCAAGTTCCTCCTCGGAAAGGGGTTTCTTGTTCTGGGGTGTCGGAATATCGAATCCCCGCTGGACAGCCTCGCGTGCCTTCAACTTTGCAAGCCAAGCAGCGACGTTGGGGAACTCATCAAGACCCACACCAGCCCAATCTGAAAAAGAGAATGGGTTAGTTCAGAACATAAGGTGGCCGTTTTGGTGGAAACAGTTGGAGAAAAGGAGGCAATAATGAATTGATAGTATCATACCGTGAGAATTAACCCATCCGACGATGGAAATATCTGCGATGGTGAGTCTGTCACCGACGAGGAACCCGGAGGTGGACTTTTCGAGGTGGGTGTCAAGGACGCGGTAGAGGCGGCGGGTTTCGTTGGTGTAACGGTCTACACCATACTGGATGTGCTCAGGGGCGTATCCTACGAGTCTAGTTTAGAACATGTCCACAGGGACGGTACACTTTTGAGCCTCTATTACTCACTCTTGAAGTGGTTGGCTTGTCTATGTCTCGGGTTAGTTTTATAATTCTCTCCTTGGTATTGAAAACATCTAGGTGTGTACTCACCCCTGCATAGGTCCAAGGCCACCCATTTGCCAGTGAAGCTAGAGAGTCACCATTAGTTACGTTCCGTTTTCTGGCTGGATTGCTTTTACTCACCCAGTTGTTCACCTCCCAATACTCTCGAGATCCATAAGGATACGAAACCTTGTAGTCCTTATCATACCTCTCAACGAGGTACTGCAAGATGGAACCGCTCTCAAAGATGCGAATAGGCTTGCCATCCGTAAAGGTGTCTGTGATGGCGGGAATCCTGCCATTGGGATTAATCTCGAGGAACCATGGCTCCTATACCGAGGTATTTGTTAATCTCAGAGCAGAAATATCGTTTCTCTCGGTAAAGATACCATGTACGTACCTTTTGCGTATTCTTGCTGAGAGTAATGGGAGTCGTCTTCAGTCAAAGCTATGTTAGTTCACAAGACGTCATACAAAAATGGCGGCGGAGTTGTGAATGTGGGGAAGAGGCATAAAACACCCCGCACCTTGTACTCGAGGCCGAGCTCCTCAAGGAGGATGCTGACCTTGACACCGTTGGGGGTGCCAGTGGTGTAGAGGTGGATATCGGTCTTGGTAGGCATTTTTAGATGACTTGCTAGAGATCGCAGGCGAGATATCATGAAGGGGATTGGGGAGAGAATTGAAGTTGAATGGTAGTCTGGTTTTACAAGGAAATGTTGAGTGAAGCTATGGACGGGTTCCTGGTGCTTTAAGTAGTGTTAGGCTTATTAGTTACGCCATCGTCAGTGAAACACAGGTCCGCGGGAGCTTAGAAATCGGAAGCTATAATTCCCCCGGTCTGGGGCAGTTCTCCCTCGAGGGAAACCCATCAATTGGACACCATTATTGGGTCCGACGACCATCGGCATTCGGATTCGACTTATGCGCGAAGTACCACAACCGAGATGACGCGATGGTGATGAGGCGCCGGAGCCGAGTGCACCTTCCAAAACTTAGCATGATTTTTAATCCAGCGATTAGTAAAAATACGCAAGATTTGATGCATATGTAATTGTACAGTTGTACCTATCAGCAGGCAGCAGTTGCTTCCTCGACTCCTCGAGCTTCTTCATCGGCACTAGCCTCAGCCTCCTCGATCCTCAATACATCACCACCATGCACACGAATGATCACCATCGGTCTATCACCGTGAGCGATTTCACGATCCAGCAGATGATAGTAGTACCTGATGAAAGCCGCCATGGTAGGGCTACGGCACAATTGACTTCCGAGCTGACACTGGCTGGGCATCCAATCCCTATGGAATTATGAGATGGAAGCTGGATTGAGACAGAATTGCGCAATTCAGTTTTCGACAGCCGACACTATCATATGGCGCATTTTTCTATCATCAATGCCTTCATATCTCCACCGACGAGGTTATGAGAAGGCAGTCCTGATCTAAACCTACATACCTGGCGGAAAGACGTCGGCTGATAATACCCGGACAGGTCCTCTGCTCGCTTACAGCTCGGGCGACAGCCGGACAGAAGAAATGCTACATGAGAGGATAAGGGTCGTCCAAGACGTCAGTACGACGAGCCTGACGACTACCAAATCCCAACTATAAAGACGCGGGTATACGAAGTATTCGTTGCGGCCAATGCCCTCAAAGTGGCAATGCAACTCTCGGCTTCGTGGCATCACTGTGAGGCTGAAGAGCATATATGCGTATATCTGGAGATCTCGATGGAGTTTGCTTGCTCGAGCTCCCGGTGCGGCTGGAGCAATGGATTTGAAATATATCAGACTTCAATCTGTTGGAAGCATCAAATCTAGTTGGACAATGGAGAGCTGGTCTCTCCCGGACTCATCTCCATGGAACTATGGGAACGTATAGAGGAAGTAACTTCATCTAGCTGGTGCTCTTTCCATACCGACAACGATTTATACGACGGAGGAGGAAGATGTACTTATTCCACTCTTTTGAAATCTGGTGGCCCATCCTGGCTCTTGGCCTCAGTTGAGAGAGGTCCTGCTCTTCTAACCGGGGTAGGTAGACGGGATACGAATTATGCTATCGAGTGCCTTGCGGTTTCCGAAGAAATTTAGTGCCTAGGGATGGGGATATTGGCAAGGCTTCTTCAAAATGGCGGCGATTTGGTGGACTTTTCCTTTCGGATTGCCTTCGCTTGGAAGAGGTTCTGATGGGAAACTCTTGGGGTTTTCCGAGGTTTGCTTCTTTGATCTTTTCTTTGTGGAAATAATCTCTTTTGGATGTGACTGACAGTGAAAAGAAGTCATTCCTAGGGCATCACCAAAGTCCTCATAACCTTCAGATATTGATTTCTCTTCTCTAGACCCTCTTTATATGATCTAGATCACCATTCCTTCTCTGCTCTCTGTGGGCTCTCTCCTATCGCCCCTGGTGACGGGCCCTAACAGTCTTCTTCTTCTTCGGGAACACGTTTTGTTTTGTCTCCGACAGAACCCAAACCCTTCCTTCCTGCCTCATGGCGCCCATTCTCGCCTTTTTGTTTACCTCCTGGATCTGAGCCATCCATCTGTCAAGATCATCGCCATCCACAAAACAAACGAAACCCAAACATCGATTCCAAGAACACCACAGCTCCCACATCGCCACGCAGACACACCTCTCGCTAGACGCAAAAAGCAACTCCATTTCAGAAATGCCTAAACCACACCTCACCATCTCCACCTCCAACCGGGGCCCAAAGAACCGCCCTCCCCTCAACCCTCCTCCCCCGCCCCCAAACTCCGACGCTGAACGCTCGCTTCTCGACCCAAACGACGACGACATGCCTTATTCCGCCGTCAGAAGATGTATCGGCTGGGTCATAACCTTGATGGCTCTCATCCTGGCTCTCAGCCTTATTTTTCTGGTGCCTACTATGGGATGGTGGAACCGAGCTACGGAGACGATTGACGATGACTATGATATGGAATTTGCCGAGTAGGCTAGCTTCGTTCTGGTGATTCGGACATGTCTTCGTCAAGAGACATCCCAAGGGAAGATGAGTTTCGTGCTTAATGGAACGGGCAAGTGTGGTCTTCCTTCTTTTACCCTAACTACCCTTACTGACAGGCGGATATACAGTCACAGTTACCACGGGGTAGGATGGAAATGAGAGAGAGTTATGGACCGTCCACTTCCGACATCCATCCAAGACGACCATCGAGAGACTCTTCTTCTCTCGGTTTTATATAAGGCCGGTAGCCGGCGTCCCGCGCCGCTACCCGCTCGAGGTTAATCGAATCCGAGTTGACACTGAAAAATACCGATATGAGCCACTTGAACCCCAGTGCTTGGAAAGCCCCCGTCGTGTTCCGAATTGCCCTCTAGTGTCTTGATTGCACAACGCAAGATGACGCTGTCTATTCAGAGAGCAGTCACGGTTCATAGACGCTGCTATTTTACCCTGGCATCCAGTTCTGTGCCCTGTATGTTTATGATGGATGGGAAGCGACGCCTCATGACTGCGAGTGCCAATGTCACACTCTGAGTTGATTCTCTGAGTTGATTCCCGGCGAGTGATGAGCTCTTGCTTACTTCTACTCCCGAGCGAAGAAGCTAGGGGAATACATGGAGCTCATCTCGAAGCTTCGACCTGCCAGCTAGATCCAAGAAAACGCACGAGATTGCCATATACACATATCTGACATATTTGCTATTTTAAGAAGTATAACTAACTGCCTGAAAGATTATATCCATCAAGGAGGCGTATATCCAAGTCCAAAACAAGTTGATCTATTCCATCAACAACATTCCAAACCCAAGAAATTTCCCAAATGCCCATCATGATCTATCCTAGTTGTAAATAGAGCCATCACATTACCAGCGTAACCCAAAAGAGCGCCATAACATGCAAAGAAATCCCACGCACACTCTCTCCCTCCACTCAAATCCTCCCCTCCTCCCTTCTATACCTAGCCTCATCTACCATCCTCCTCCTCTCCGCATCATACTCAACCTCCACCTCATCAACAACCCACCTCTTCCTCCCATCCTCCTCCACCCGTATCCCATACCCATACTTCTTCCCCAACCCCTCAATCGCCCTCTCCCTCTCTTTCCTCTTCCTCTCCTCAATCCCCACGAAATCCCTCGACATGTTCGTCTGCGCAACGTACGTCATCACCGCCGCCACCGAATCCGGCCTCCTCGGCAAATGCGGCAACGTCCTTCGCCACCTGTGCAGGAAGAAGATCATCACGAGCATGACTAGGAGCATTGCTATGGAGATGACGCCGCAGGCGAGGTACTCAGTGCGGAGCTGGCCGGGGCGGTAGGGGAGGCCCGCGAGGGAGATGACGAGGAATTCGCTCATGAGGGCTGTGAGGGCCACGGCGGCGGGGACTATGTAGCCCATGCGCACGAGGGGGAAGAAGGCCACGATGGGAAGGGCGTATGACTTCTTGTTGATGGTCTCCCGCGCGTCGGAGGGGGTTTCATGGAGACGCGCATAGTGCGCTAGGTTCTGCACGTCCGTGAAAGCCGTGGACCAGTACTTTGCCACGGCGATGGCGAGGAGCGCAATGGTGATGCGGATGCCGATGGTCCACTCGCGCGTAGTGTAGCGGAAGATGTGTCGCGGGTCATCGACGTAGGCGACTGCTGCGATGGACAGGCCCAGGAGCGCGAAGAAGATGGCGGCGAAGCCGTAGTCGAGGTATTCTCGCTTCTTCATCCAATCGGAGTGCGTTTGGTCTTCCTTTCCTGATGACACTAGGTTCGTCCAGTTGTCTCCGACGCGCTCGATTACGGATCTGCGCTTCTTCTTGTTGTCTTGGAGGTTGAGGATCAGTGGCATGATGCCGAAGCGGGTTCCGAGCTCTTCGACGGAAAAGTTACCCATCGTGTACTTTTTGTCCTTGAGGCGGGCGATGAGCCCCTTGTTGGAGAGCTCGGACGGCACGTTTGAAAAGTCCCTTTCTACTTCGGGATGGCCCATGACGCTTGCGACAGCGGAAATAGAAGACGTCGCCTTCATGGTCACGCTCTGGGGCGTCCTTAGCCATAGGGCAACGACGTAGACGAGTGATACGACCACGACAGCCAACGACGTAGTCAACACCGTCAACGCCCACCCATTGCTACTGACCCTGGGTGGCCAGCAAGGGTTAAGAGAATCGCCAAACATGGGCTCGTCGCAGTAGTGCGTGTCTAGAAACACGGCCTCCGCCGCAAAGCCACTGCCAACCTCCGCGACGAAACCAGACAAGACGATCGGAATGATAGTTACGCCCGCTCCCGCCAAAGAAGGACCCGACACCCCATCGTCCGAGAATAGCTGGCGAACGGGCTCAAAGGTGCTGAAATCGCGGTAAGCGGCGGCCACGAAGGAGGTAAAGACTCGAGCCACGATGAGGGGCGCGTGGTTTGCGAGAACGGAACGGTCGACGGGCCAGGAGACGACGATTACGGGTTCGGCATCGCCAGAAGGCTTGGGCCCGCCGCCACCGCCGCCGCCGCCTGCTCCAGTGGATGACTCAGTGGCCGTTGCCGTTGCTTTCTCCTTGCTCACGGCGCTTGTATCGGAGGTGTCACTCTCAGTTGCAATAGTGGCCGAGTTGGACGCGGAATTCGAAGCGCTAGATGGTGGGGCAGTTGCTGGTGTCTGTGATGCAGCTGTCGATTGCTCCGGGCTTGTCGACGGTGTCAGAGTGGCAGAGTCAGATGCACTAATATCCGATACTGTTGCCGAGGCAGAGGCGGAGGCTGAGTCCGTGTCGGAATCACTCTGGAGAAGGAGAGTGACTGGTTGAGAATCGCTTGGAGTCGGGGTAGCCGTCGGTTGAGAGTCTGACTGGCTTGTTGCTTGCGTTTGAGATTGTGGGGTCTGCGTAGGGTCAGAATTCGATTGCTGGATGGAGAGAGACTGAGAATCCGAGGCGGAGGCTGATTGAGAGGCGGAAACGGTCTGTGAGTCTGAAATAGAGGCAGACTGTGAGTTTGAGGCAGATGCTGACTGTGAAACAGAAGCTGAAGTCGAGCCCGATACCGAAACGCTTGACGACGGAGAAGAAACAGACTGTGACGAAGAAACGACAGAGGACGGAGAAGCAGAAGTACTGCCAATCGAATTTGACGATACCACCGAAGAGACCGTCTGTGATGAGGAATCCGAGGTCGATACGCTACTCGACTCACTAGTGCTCTCCGACGTAGTAGTGGTACTGCTGCTCGAGTCTGAAGAACTGGTTAGAGACTCACTAGTGGAGGTCGAAGCCGATGAGATTTCAGAACTAGACTCCGCCGTGGAGCTTGACACCTCTGTTGATGACGAAGGGGGATCCGAAGTTGACACGGACGTGGATGATGAATCTGATGTGAATTCGCTAGTCGAAGATGATTCCGATGCCGACGTCGTCTCCGGGAAGCAGGCGCATCCTCTCCGTGGGCTGCAGATTAGGACCTGGCCAGAGGGGCATTCCGTCGCTGTGGTGGAGGAAGAAGGTGTCGTTGTGATTGGCCTAGAGGAAGACGTTATTGGAGTTGTGGAGGTCGTGGGAGTTGTAGAAGATTCTGGAGTGGTTGAGGTATCTGGGATTGTCGTCGTGGGAGTAGTGGACGTGGTCGGTGTTGTAGATATCTCCGGTGTGCTGGAAGGTGTGGTAGACGTTGACGTCGTAGATGTAGTCGTACTCGAACTAGATGTCGTTGAGGTCGTCGAAGTCGGGGGCTCTGTACTAGATTCCGTCGTCGAGCTCGAGCCACTCTCCGAAATAGAAGTCGTAGACGTAGTAGACGTAGTAGACGTAGTAGACGTAGTTGAGATCTCAGTACTCGACGTAGAACTCGACACCGACGTCACCACATCCGGCCTACACCTACAATCCATAGCCTGGAAAGCACGCAACGGCACACAACTCCAAGACTGCCCCTCGGGACACTCATTCCCCAAAGACGTACTGCTTGCCGGCGGCGCCGTCGTAGTCTGGCACACACAAGTCGATCTCTTCTTCAGCTCCGCCCTCTTATGCGGGATAATCTTCGTGGGGGACGGCCAGATCAGGTCCCCGTATAGCTCATCATCGGTTAGGTAGCACACAATCTCGCCGCCCAGGCAGAGAGTGTCTCCGGGGAACGGGTTGATCAATCCGGATGGAAACGTATACATCGGTAGGTTCGCCGAGCTCGTCGTAGAAGTCGGGCAGTAGCACGCTTGCCCTTGTCTTCGTTGATGTTGCTGGTCCCTCTTGAAGATGATGACTGAGTTTTCTGGCTCTGTGTCACTAATGAAGATATCGGCCCCCGGAGGCAGATGGAACACAGGTATGCCGGGAGCCAACGTCAGCCCCGGGACAAAGGGAACGCAGACCGGCGTTGGGCAATCGGGCACTGCCGGTGCTGCTGTCAACGTAGGGGGAGGAGCCGCAACCTGAGGCGGGACGAACACTTCTCCTAGGCCGCCTGATCCAGGTTGCGCGGTCGTAGTAGTAGTAGCAAGCCACGTATCGTTGAAGTTGAAGGCCGGCAGGGTTTGATTCACCAAGAAAGTCAGCGCCGGTTGCACCCATGGGTTTGCCGGCGAGGACGAATTTCCAGAAGCAGAGGGGCTCGGGACATCCTGACGGACGTAGATGTTGACATAGCGGTGGACGGTCGCCGTGGGCCGAATCTCGCGCTGCTGGACACCTGTTGCTTGACCATCTGTGTCCCGGGGACGTTTAGAGAAGTCAAAGGACGAGTCGAGATCTCGTTTCGTGAAGGGGAGTCTGAACTGAGACTTGGCTCCGTCGGGCAGTCTCTTGTGAAGCCATATTGTGAGACCCAAAAGCCCGGCACTCACGAGAAGCAAAACCACGATGCCGTAGAATCTGACGAAGAAGGATCTATTCTTGAAGTCCTTCTTGGCTGCATTCGTTGAGAAGGGGATAGTTAGATAAAGTCAAAACCAAACCTTCTTTTCTCGAAGACCGAGGAGAGTGTGGTTTATCTACCTAGTGGATCGATGGCAGAGTATTTCGTCGATTCGCTCCTCTTCAAGCGACCCCTCGTATCCTTCCTGCTCCCCAACATCTCGAGTCTCTCTTACTGCCCCTGTTCCTCAGACCTAGAGGCAGAGAACGGAGTGTTGAGTCGTTTCCTGCGGTTCGAGTCAAGAGATCAAAAAACTAAGGACGAGCCTGAATAAAAAACGAGCGAATGACCAAGCGGCCAGTCCAGGCACAAGCACAAGACAAAACAAGCGGTCAAGAAGAACAAGAAGAAATAGGCTTCTTTCTCATCAAAAATCCACGACTAGACGTAATATCCGCGATAAAAACAAAACGACAAGACGATAGATTCAAAAAAGGCAACAAAGAAAGAAGCCCTCCCAAGTCCTAATCGACGACCGTCCTCTCGCCACCGATTTCTGCACCCGGGCCACAAAAGATCTCCCAGCCGACCCAGCATGTCACTGCAGTCCTGCATCACGATCCGGCCCTCTCTACACAGGGCAGCATTTTCCGCCCTACCAACCCCGAATGGGAGAATGCAGGGGTTGGAGAGAGGGGACAACGAACCACGTCCTATCTTCATCATTGATGCCGGCCGCTCCTCCATTCAAATTCCGCCATCCCATCAAAATGGCCTAACGGGATCTAGCCTTTGAGCCCACAAAACTAAGCTATCCAATAGCAGGGGAGGAGGCATCGATACTAGCTTCCGACCCACTCAAACCCTCGCCGAGAAACACAAAAGGTTATCTCGCTGGCACCCGTGTCTTGTCTCAGCCATAGGCGGGTATTGGAACAGTAAAAGAGTCGATCGCACTCGTTTCCGAAAGTGGATTTAGTAGCGAAATGGACTCTGGTCTTCCATTGTCCTGTACCATCCCGTTGGTACTTCCCGGCCAATGGCTCCCTTTTCGTCGGCAAGGGGGGGCCTAACGCAGGGTTCGTTTGGGGGTGAGGTGATGGCCCAAGTTACTTGGTAGTGACTTTCCCTGGCCCTGCCAAGCAGACGCCGGCCACATGCATAAAGGGGTATAGGGCTGAAAAGGATGAGAGACTTTGGGCTCGCCAAGCTCGTTGAAACCGCGCCACAGAAGAATATAACCCGAACGAAGCCCTTACCTCTCTTCTTGGGACACTCCCTCCTCGAGTAACTAAATTACAATGAGCTGAAAGATGTCATACCGTCCTGTGAGCCATAATCGATCGACGGGATCTCATTCGATGCCACGTTCCCCCTTCGTAAATCTCACCATGCACAGCATCGGAGTTGTCCATCAACCCTTCATTCCAAAGAGGAGGCTCAGTGGACACCGCGGGACTTCGCCCCCTGGAAAGAATGTCCTAAAACGGTAAAAAATGAAAAGAAGGGTATCTTCATAATAAACCAGTGACATACCCTAATATCGCAGCATTACCCGTCTCTCTCCGTTGATTTGTCCCCGTTGCCTGTTCCGTCATGCGGTGGTCGTCCAATTAAGCATCTGGAGAATGAAGCTATTCGCTGTCGCCCTCACAAGCGAGGGGCCCCCGTGGAGCTTACATAATGTTGATTCTGTCTTTGTTTGCAATAGCTTTATAAGAAACTTACTAGGGTCGGAAGTTCAACCAACCACTCCCAAGCATTGTAGCTCAGGGGTAGAGCACTGGGCTCATAACCCAGGGGACCTAGGATCGAAACCTAGCAATGCTACGATTATTTTTTTTCGCCCTTTCCTCACATATCTCCAAATCTCGCCAGCTGTTTGACTTTCCTTTTTTGAATGAAAAGAACTTCCTATTATATTTCATGATAGGAGAATAGTCCTCATTTGGTTCTCCTCTCTTAAACGCACATGATCGAGGACAAAAAAACTGCCAAGACCGCCACTGCCAAACACCAACATGGAAATTGCTTCTTTCAAAGCTTCATCTCTCATCCATCCCCTACACAACCAACATCCAAAGCTCCCACCGACTTCCAGCAAATAAAGCACTCTCTCAACTTCTATAGCAAGAGAGAACAAGAGCTAAAACCAACTCTCTCCCCAAAATGTGAATCAAAAACACAAATGGACAAGACCCTCCACCTACTTCAAACAGCCCTTACTTCCCTTCCTCCCAGAGGATGAGAACGAGCTATCCCAGCTTCAAAACATCCCTGATCCGCTTCCAAGGACCACACGTACTCGTCCATTCATCCCCTAGACTCTACGTTCGAAAATGACCGCCCCATCTAGACTCTGGCCAAAACTTCTCTCCCCGCGCTCCATCCCGCGCGTCACCCACCACCTTCCCTCTCCAACCCGTCCTCTCCATCACCAACCCTCCACCCATCGACCTGTCACTTCCCACCGGCGGCTCTTCACATCTCCCCCAGCCCCCGTCAAATCCCTCACCGGCGAAGAATGGGAAAACCTCTCCCCCGAAGCAGAAATCCAATACGACAACGACCCCAAATGGGGCTGGGTAATCTACCGCACCTCCTACGCCAAAGTTTTCAACCCCTCCTGGTCCACCTTCAAACACCGCATCCAAACGGACCTCCGCCAATCCATCCTCAAATCGGACGCCCCCGGCATCGCTGAGACCATGGACTTCGTCTTCGTCGAGGACCCGGCGCTCGAGGGGGCTTCGCCGGAGGAACTACGGCCCCGCTTCCGGAGCTGGGCGCGCGACGAGGCGACTTTCGATGTGGATAACCCGCAATTCGGCTCGCGGGGCTCGAGGTACGAGTACTTCGTTACGGTCGATGGCGGCGGGTTGTGGGGCGGTTATGTTAATCTTGCTCAGGCCTGGCCGTGTGATCTGGGGGAGGACTGGATGAAGCTCAGGACCAGCGCGGTTGGGCCTGACCTGTATGTCGACCTGAACGACTTGGACACGTGGTACGCGTATTATACGCCGCCGGAGAGCGGAGTGGCTGATCCTTAGTAGGAACGAAGACGTTCTGCTGGATTCGAGGGCATTAATAGATATTTACGAGTCAGTGCCTGTCGCGAGTAGGAGGTCATGTAGTATATATTATATTTTGTATACGCATACTAGTAGAGCGTAAGAGATTTCCTTCATACGAGCAAGCATAGCAAAGGGCGTTATCGACATTTCCCCTTCGCGACCTCCGTGGAAACTAGGTAGGATGCAACCAAAAAAAAAAGGACAAAAGAAAAAGTCTAGGCTCACAAGGATCAAGAAAAAGTCCAATCGAGACTCGCTCATAAGAGAGTGTATGTAGATAGGAAGCAAAAGGATGCCATATAAGGGGGGAATAAGCAGGTAGGAAGGTATATAAAGACATTTATAAAGTACATAAAAATGATGTCGGATGATCAATAAGGCCAGGGGATACATGAGAATAGAAAACGGGAGAAAGAAAATAAAATCAAAAGGCGCTGCCGAAACCAAAAAGTGTCATGTAAACCCGCTATGCAAATATGGAATCGACCATGTCCAAAAAGCCGGATTCTTGGGAACGAACGCCGTTATTGCGCCAGATCCCATGGTATATATATATAATGCGTATATGAAAGGAAAGAAAGCAGGCCTCGCCAGACAATAATAGACCGCGTTTCGTCGTCTCAGGAGCTCCTCATGCGGAGGTTACCAAGTCGGAACGCCGTTGAGGATATTTGGCTCGCAGGGAGCTGAAAGTTGTCATCGTGCTTATAGAAGCATTGACAGTGGTCAGGGATGGGGCCCATCTTGACTGGTGTTCTATATGACACGATTGCCGGAAAAGACTGATTGCCCCATAACAAAGCCCCAAGCCGACATGGCATCAGGAACATGCTCATACTCGTCCGTATGCATATTCTCCTCGAAATAGAACCGCACCTTGACGGATGCGTACCGCTGCAGCAGCTCGGCAATCGTTGCGTACGTCTCCTTGCACCTCTTCGTCCAGGGCGTCACTTTCACGGCGTCGTGCACGCAAAACGTATTGGCATCCGAACTCCTCGTGAGGAAGGTGCGGCCCGAGTCCTTAAGCTCCTCCCACAGCGCCAGCGTCTCCGCCTTGAGAGCAGGAGACTGCGGATTTACGGCATGCAGGAGTTGCAAAAGCGTGTACCGGAAAGCAAAAGCCTCCGGCGAGTGCGCGCCTTCCTTGGATTCGATGGCCCGTCTGTGCGGCTGGTACTCGGAAATAAGCTTCTGAAGTCGCTCACCGTTGGTGTGTCGGTAGAATAACGCTAGATCGATCCACGTTCGTGCCACGTACGGGTGTCGTCGGCCGTAGATCGATTCGAGTTCGTCGGCAAGCGTTGGGATGCAATCCCAAACGAGATCGGAGAGCGTCATGGGGCCGTGCTTCTGCTGAACCTCGTACAATGTCGTAAAGATCTGCCGCAAGGGATGCAATCGCTCGTAGTTCGTCGTCGAGTAAGCTGCGAGGTACTTCGAGAGTGCCGTCATCATCCCCGGGTCGCGGTGCACCATGCCCATCAAGACTTCCTTGATGCTCTGCGGCGACAGCTTCTGCAGGTCCACCTCGAGCTGCTGGAACGCCTCCATGAGGTCCACGCCCTGACCCGCACCTCCTCTCTCGACACGCTTGTTCGCCTCGTATAAGAGCTCGCTGGAACCTGCACCCCAGACCATCACCGTAGTCCAACCGACCGTCGTCTTCGTATCCAGTTCTGACTGGCGACAATGGAGGAAAGCTTTCCTCAAGTTCCCAACAACAGTCTCCTGCGCTCGGAGCAGTTCTGGTGAACGCAGATAACCCGGAGCGGGAGGCGGGGTTGGGGTACGACATCGCACGTACGAAGGTAGATCGGCTGGCGTCTCGAAATCGACAAGGTCATACTCTGTCACTCCCTTCCTCTTAAGATACGTCCCTAAATTAATCACTCGTCCATTGCGCACAAACTCCGATACCTTGCCCTCGGCGTCTCGCTGGAACTTCATGGAGAGTAACTTCTTGACTTCTTCTTCTGTGTTGTTCTTGACGAAACCCCACTGGGAGAACCGAGTCTTGTACATCTTTGGACTGCAAGGTGTTAGCCAAAAGGGAGGGAGAAGAAAACGAATAGGTGGTAAAAATCGAAAAAAAAAAGCCTAATGCCACAGGGAAGGAACTTACGTCGCCTGGAAACCATGCCTCTCCGCCATCACCAAAATAACTTCCTTCAACGGCTTCCGTTCCTCAAGGTACAGTTGCCTGATAGTCGACTTCATGGATTCCCACGCCTCAGCTGGGACCTGCTCTCGAGAAGGCCGCGATCCTTGCTGAGTTGGGCGGATAGGTAGAGGAGGTGGATTCTGTAGTAGCAAAAGGTTAGCCAAACCCGAAACTATCTGACGAGGCGTTCTTTCCAAGGGAAGAGGAAAAAGAAAATTTTAAAAGAAAAAAAAATCATACAGGAGATGCAGCAAGAGGACTCTGTATAGGGTTCTCCGTCGAAGAGGAAGGTAATATTACGCTAGTAGGGGAAGTAATGGGTAAGGTCGAACTAAAGGATTGTTGTTGCTGTTGTTGATGCTGGTGGTGGGACATGACATTCGGGTGGTCTGTTTGTATCCTGAGTTCGGCTCTCGACTGTGCCAGGAAAGCGGCGGACTTGTTCGGTGCTGCGGATGATGATATCGATCCGGTTGAGGTCTGTTGGCTGTGGGTAAGGACGGGTTTTGGTGTAGAGGGTACTGGTGGTCTCCGAATGTTGAAACCTGGAGTGGACTGGCTCCCACTCATATCCTGCTGACTTCGAGACAGGAAGAGTTTCTTTGCTGGAGGGGGTGGTGGTTGAGGCTGGTGTTGCTGCGGTTGGTGCTGTTGGTGAGTGTGATGTAGGGGTTGTTGTTGTGGGTGTTGTTCGTGGGAGTGCGAATGCTGAAGCGGCTGTTGTGTCTGGAAGTAGCCCGGGTTGGAAAAATCAATAGGCGCATGTACAGTAGTGGCACTTCTGGGCGGACTCAAGCCTCCAAACTCCACCTGGTCGACATTCGGCTCTTGCTTGATCAGAAGCCCAATGTCCCCAAAAGGATCCGTGGACGACGGGGAAGTCATGTCAGAGAACGAGACTTGGGGCGGGGCCGGCTGATGGTGGTTCGCGACCGGGTTTAGCGATTGGAAAGGATCGAGGCTCTGGAACGCATCAGTAGGCGTATGGACAAACTGTTGCGGCGGCTTCGTATCCATCCGGAAGTCGAAGGCATCCACTCCCGTCGTCTCCATGGGGCTCGTAACTCGGTCCGCGACAGACATGGCATCAAAGGGCGATGCCGCCGCGTTGTTAACCCCTATGCCCGCCAAAACACCGATGTCTCCGTACGGGTCGACTGACGGGCTCTGTATTGGGCTCACGACTCTCGGCGCAGAGTAATCGATGTTTCCAAACGGCGAGGTCGGTGTTCCTATAATCGGGCTGCCCATCGTTCCGCCAAATGTATCTAGCATGTGGCCTTGCACAGACCGTACCATCCTGTTGCCATTATCAACAAAGCCGAACGGCGAATGTGCGCCGCCGCCCATGCTTCCTGGGCCGGGCGAGATGGCATCAGGACTCAAAAAGTTATCGCTCGATAAGTTCGTCGCGCCGTCCACTTGCATCGTCCCAATTGTGCTCGCCTGTCTACGCAATGGCACCGGCATATTCATCGAGCTCGCTATCGTCGTGTACGGTGACGTCGGCGTCGCGGCAGCGGTAGCGCGCGAGGCGGTACTCCTGCCCGCGGTTCTATTCCCATAAGCTTCCACCGACTGACTCGCTATCGGGCTCGACACCCGCATGCCCGAATGCCCCTGGTACCCCATACTACCGAACCTGACCGCCGGCGGCCGTCCAATCGATCCACTGCGCACCCTCAAAGAAGAGGACGTAAATTGCTCCCCCGTTGGGCTTGTCACCCTCAGAGGGTTGTTCGCACGGTTGAAAGCGGCGATGTGCGAAGGCTTGTTGGGCTTCGGAGGTTTCTTCTTTCCGTTCTCGAAATGGGCTATCAGGTTCGTCACGTTCGCTTCCGGCTCATGCGCGTCGCCCATGGTGACGTCCTGACCATCGGCCGGGTCGTGGACCTGGTCGGGGCCCATATTCGTCGGGAAGCGGTGCATCGGTGACGCATCCTGCGCGGGAGGGGATGCGAAGCCCAGACCGTCGGAGAAGACCGGCTGATGGTGAGACGAATGTGTCTGTTGTTGCGGTCGGTTCTGTGGCGGTTGATTCTGGAACTGGTGGAGGTGCCGTAGGAAGTGCTGTTGCTGCTGGTCTTGCTGTTGCTGCTGCTTTTGCTGTTGCTGGTTGGGGTTCTCAATGCCGAGACCGAGGCCGCCACCACCGGGAGAAGGGTCTTCGCCATGCCGGGATCCAAGACCGCCACGAAGCTTACCGGGTGAGTGATTAAACATGTCTACCCGGCAGACAGGAAATGCCGCCGGGGAACCGACTCTCCTTGGTTTTTGAGCCCCCTATCCGCTTAGTAGCGAAAAGAGGGACTCGGTCAGAGGTAAGGCGTTGTTTCACCGGGAAGAGCTTTCCGTTTAGAAAGAGGGGGGCCGGGCGGCACAAGAGACTCTCTGGTCGATCGGATCGATTTTGTTTCAAACAAATGGGGCTGATCCCAGCAAGCTCAACGAGGGCCGTCGATCTCGCTCGAACAAGAGAGTGGTGAAACACACGAACAGAGCCGAAGACGACCGCAAATAGAAGATAGGGTCGGGCCGGAGATTCGTTCGGATCGGATGGGGGAATCGATGACGAAAAAGATCACTTCGACACGGTGGGAAGAAAAAAGTAGTGAAGGCTGTTCTGAAGGAAAGTCGGCACGAATGAGGCGGGTTAAACAAAAGTCCGGCTGCGTTTCCTCCTTATCTTCTCCCCTTGGTTCTTCTTCGCGTCTATTAAGAAAAAAAAAATTGATAACGAATGGTTTTCTACTCGTCCGTCGGGGTCACATCCGCCAGACAGGTTGGCGAACAACCCATCTGTGACACGAGGCGCTATTGTCGGGGCATACACCTCGGTCAAGGTCGAGGACAAAGGCCAGCGCAGGACGAGGCGGGAGTCTCATAGGGTCCTGGAAAATGAAGAAGGGCGAGGCGGAGAATAACACTGGGATTGACGGCAATAATAATAAAAGTAGTAATAGTAATAACGCGGCGACGAATACCGTCCTGGTGGGTGAGAATTAAAATAGACAGAGTCCACTCTCGAAAGATCCGATGGGCCGAAAGCACAAGAAGGGGCTCGGCGCGTTTAACGAATATGGTGTAATTATACAATGCTTTCGACTGTTGTTCGCTTATATCCGCATCCAGGGAGAAATGATGGTTGGTGAGGAGGGTGAGGAGGGTGAAAAGGTGAAGAACCTGTTGGTGACGGGTCGGAGAGGAGAGCGGTGTTGTTCAAGGCGGCGGCGGTGTTGGTCGTGAGTGGAGTGAGGGAGGAAAGCTGCGAATGGAGAGGAGGGAGGTACTTGTGTACCAGTACCAGTACCAGGGCGTAGTAAGATCAAGTCCGGCTGGGCAAAAATCGGCCTGGTTATGAGCTGATGGGGTCTCTTGCCTTTCTGGATATCAATCTCTCGCGCTCTACCGCCAGTGTTCGTGTTCCCCCTCGTTCGTTCCCTGGGAGTGACACCCAGATAACAACTGAGTGTACCGTTGGGGAAAAGGCAATCGCGTGAACCGAAAGCCTCAACTCACTGTACTTGGCTGAGCAATATAAAAATAAGCTCCGGCGAACAGGGACAGGGCAATGTTGAACTCAGCAAGACGGAAAGTTCATTAGCACAGCATTGCGAGCCCAGGCACTGCCATCGACCAGAGGATGTTTTTTTTTTCCTATCCACCCCAGGAGGGAAAAAATTCAAAAGGAAAAATCCACTCTTAGAGCGAGGGAGTAGGAAACGACAACGAAGGTAAAAATGTTTGTCAGCACTAGAGGGGGCGCCAGAAGAACCAGAGGAAGGAGAGATTCATTGATCGATGGTGGAGGGAGAGAGAATCTTGACGCTAACAACACAATAATGGGAGTCTGGTCGCGGCGTCCTCCACAGCGCCATAGACATCAGTACCTGGACTAGTAGGGCTAATGCGGTGGACACACACTACTTTGGATGAGGTACGAGAGGAGTGCAGTGTCGTGTAGTAGTGAGGTAGTGTACGAAGTACATAGTCCGTCTCCGCGCCGTACAGTATCTGGGGGCACGGAATACGAGTTGAAGAAAGGGGAGGAGGGACACAGCACAGAGCGGTTGAGGAATGAGACTGCCCAGATTGACTTCGTCATGCGCTGGATTGGGCCTAACTCAGACTCCAAGACCCCATATCTGTTATGTACGAAGCCCTATCGGTGTCCCCCTTCACTAAGAAATGTGTACCAGCAGTGTATCATTGATGGAGGCACTGTCCTTGACGCTCCACCTTGGGAGAGTCGGCAGGTTCAAGGGACTTGGCAACGACAATACGCCGTTACGTGAGAATAGTGGGGATTGATGTAAGTCAGGTATTCGCGGATACGGTCGTCTCTCAGGAAGGGCCCTGCTGCATTTCGATCTCGATTGCTTCCAGTATGAGCAAGGCAAGTGCAATTCGAGGGCTCCAGGGAAACTGCAATCCACAGATAACAGGGTCATGTGCGTGCCGAGGGAAAAGAGGGAGACAGCCCAAACCCAAAGCTAGACCGGGGGCGATTGTGTGCTTGAAGCAAAGTACCCATTCTGATGCAAGTGCTAGGGAGACAAATTCGGGGACAGTTACCAAAAGGAACGAAGCCCCATGGTAGAGAGAAGGGTAAAATACTACTTGGAGTACGCCAAGAGGTACGGGACGGGCCCAGCATTTCTTGGGCATGAGTACTGGTACCCTTGCGGTAGATGTGGGGTCTACAGATGTACTTACATCTGGAGGAGGAGCAACTCGACAAAAGTTCCCTCGTCTAATTATCCAGACCAGGCAAGCCAATATGGGGCCCTTCCCCCGTGCCCAGTGCCCACCACACCTAACCCGCCCGCGTTCTCGTCGCTGCTGCTGCTTTGGTCCTGATTGATCCTTCGTCTGCGCTGCGGCTGCATTTCGTCAAAGTACTGACTCTTTATTCCCAGTCCCAGGAAATCTGCAAAAGGGAACCAGATCCCATCTCTTTCAATCCTTCATCAAATTCCAATCAAAAAAAATCCGAGCGCTCAACCCCAAAACTTAAACAGAACACAGCGAAAGACATAAAGGCTTGGTTCTTCCCAACTTCGTAATCAGCCCTGCCAAGGAGCTTATTCTTCGAGGGGGTCCTGCGTTTTTGTGTTTCTCGGCGCCGCCGCTGACAACAAAGCGTCAAGCCACAAAATGCGCCTCTTACGGGCTTCTTCGGCTTTGGGGACCGGTTTCTCGGCCGAGCTGGGTCCCATAGCTCGGGGCAGGGCTTCCCCCTGGTGTTCTGCCAGGGGCATTGAATCCCGCCGTTTCCTTCTAAACTAGCTTAAACAGATTAAAGGGCTCCTTGGGGTATAATGAACCAAAGAGAGCTATACTATAAGTGCTTCCAACCAAATGTGGATACGAAAAGTTGGTATTGTTATTACCATCGGAAGTCAGAAAAGAGAAGGATGAAAAAGGCGGATGCAAGGAAAGGAGATGGGGGGATGCATCGTTACATTTCAAGACCAGGCGTCTGGTTGACGAATGGGAGGGCTTCCTTGGGTGGCGTCCAAATGCACCGAGCGGGCGCTACTTGTGTATTTGACCGAGAAGAGTTGTGGGGAAAAACTGGGGGTAAAATACATTGTAGAGTACGTACCTGACTTCTTCGTACTTGGTACATGGAGCCAAGGAGCGAAGGAACAATGGGGGGGGACCAATTTTCGGATCCGTCGTTTGTTCTTCGGCTTCAGCACAGGCGGCTAGGGCCTACGAAGTATGAAGACAACACACCATCCATCAGAGTAACAATAATTACTGAACCCTCAAGAAGATCTACAGTGTTAGTGGACGCCAGATTGATCGATCGATCCTTCAATGCTCCATAGTATCCAGACCAACGGTGCTCTCGAATACTCCAACAGCCGGCTGTCACCACTGTTCCGTCATAAGGGTCCAGAGGAGAAGACCATGGACGGATCCGAACAACTGAAGTATCATAGATACAGAGGCGGGCGAGATCCGCAATGATAGTACCCCAATCGAAGGCTACACAGCATACTCCGTATCTTGTTTGCCCAAGAGTTCATTCCTCGTCACCGGTTTCCCCCCACGCACGCAACGCTCCTTAATACTGCAAACCCAATAAACAAGATATATTACATACATCCCAATACCGCCTCCTCGGCATCGCCAAATTCGAGACAAAAGCCGTCGGTGACAGGAACGGTTCACGCAAGTATAATAGATGGCTGTCACAAGCGGAAGAGAGCCACTTCCAGTCACTTCCAGCCGGAGCGGGCCCGTCTCATCTCTCAAAATGGAGTCATTTGATGCCAGAATGGAGTCCGAGCTAGAGCACGACATCGCTCTGGGGTCGTACAAGTATTCCATCATCTGCTAAGTGCATCTGGCATGCGGAGAAAACGGCCCATATTACTTCGGACGAAGTATACTATCCCTTGGTTCAATCTATTCCAAGTAATGTAATAGTAGATCCTGAAAGAAGGAGAGTTGTAACCCGGTAAGCAAGAGAATTCAACACCCATTTTGACACTTATTGGGGACCGGTGAACAGCAGGACTTGGGGCGGTCGTGTCGTTTCTGTGTCGATGAAGGGAAAAAAGAAAACAGAAAACAGCGGCGATCTGTGGCGAGGGCTGCTTCGAATGTACTCCGTACTCCCTTACAGTATCAACAAGGACTTTTTCTCGAATTCGTATCTCATCTGTCTGGCGATAAGCCCACGCGCCCGAGGGATGTAAGTACAACCCTACTATCATCTTATCGAGCCGTGTCCGTTCAATAATATGAAGCAGTTCATGGGACAGAGACGTTGAGGGCAGAATCTGCGATAATACTCGCTTTGACCATTAACTCAGCCTGCTATCATGAAAAAAAAAGTTCCCATCTTCTCCTTCAGACACTACTTCGTAGGATCTAACCTCGAGATGACCAGTGAGGATGCAGACTACTTCGTAGTGACAAAACACAAGTGTGATGGGTTCCAAGTGGCCCGGAGATTACGACGAAGAAATCCATTTCTCTTTCCCCCCCACTCTGGCACTCACCACCAGCCCAGCGCTAACATAGCGTGCTTTCTCCTCTTTTTTTCCTTCTTTTTTTTCTCTGCAGAAGCCGAAGGGAAAAAAGAGGCAACTTGCAGAAAGAGGGTTGCCATCCTCCCTTTCGAACCACCTCCTTCTCGAAACGGCAGGTCCTCGGACGATCGTTCTAGCGCGAAAGCACCACCACGCGTTCGGGAGAGCGACGTCTGGGTTTCCCTGGGTTTCCCTGGTTCCCTGATGTCTGTCCCGTCCCCTCACCCTTCCACAGCCACAATGAATGCATACCTTGACTGTGCTCTTTGCAGTTTCACGCGTGTTAGGGTCGTCAACTCCTCAATGAGGTGTTTAGTGTCTGGAAGGTGATAGCGAACGAGACCTCCCTTCCCATTTCCCTTTTTCCCCCTCCTCCATCATTCCCAAGCCAAACCTCCTGCAGTCAAGTCTTGAATGTATCATTGATTACTTCGTACGCACGTCTCACCGCAATCCCAAGCAAGTCCCTTTTGTCGATCAACGCCTCGTCGCCCTCCCTGTCAGCGCAAACGCATTCATTCTATTCAGCACCACGCCTCGTGTCGATCCGCCCCCCATCGGTCAATGCACCAATCACGGTTAGAGCGACTTTGCTGAACTCTTCTTTTCCATTTGATGAGCAGGACCTAACATTCGTCCCGAAGCACCTTTTGAAGGCGGGAAGCAGTGTGGATCCCACCTGATACGTAGTGTTCACACGAGACAACCAGGTCTGTTCGCACAATTGGAGTAGTGTTACTTCGTAGAATGGGGAAATTTAAAGCCTGTTATCACATGCTACGATTCGATTTCAAGGGTCCTTTTCTTTAATTAACTTCTAGACACTGATGCGCAAGCTTGTCTCAATTGCGAACCCGCCAAGTCGGTGCGCTCCAGCCGGGCCAAAACCGCCATCTCCCCGACCCTTGGGCGATCCCAATATGGGAGGAGATGCTCCGGTCTGAAACATCGTAGAGCCCGACAAGGAGACGACGGATTCACAATGATGATAAAACTGGAAAGGGAAAAAAGGTCAACGGTCCTGAATGTGGAGTTCCGATTCCGCGAAAAACATGTCTTCATCTCGGTGAAGCCAATAAAAGCAATAGCAATAATATAGTTCAGGTCATATTAACGTTGGAGGAAAAAAGCAAGACCGGGAAGGCATTGGCAATGTCTCGGTGCGGGCTAAAAGACATGGGAATCGGTCCTGGAAGAGTAGAAAATAGAAGCAAGACTTATTGATGAACCCGATCGGAGTAAAAGGAACGAGCCGACATCTTGTGGGAGGAGATGGATAATAATATCTGAAACTCTGCCCAGATCTGGCTGATGATGTCATTTGAAGTCTCGGAGAGAAGCAAGAGACCGCCGAGACGGGATGCAGACATGAAGACGTTGTTGATGCCCCCGAACATAAACTAAGAGCTGGAACATCTGATCCAAGCCTCGTCTGTGCGACTTACATATCTGTATGAAGGTAAAGATGGAAGGGTGAACGAGAGAACAAGAAAAAAAGAAAAGAAACCCAAATTAAAATAATAACTCGATACCAAGACGAGAGGAGGAAGAAAAAAAGAAAAAAGAATTGTAGCATTGCTAGGTTTCGATCCTAGGTCCCCTGGGTTATGAGCCCAGTGCTCTACCCCTGAGCTACAATGCTTTGAAGTTGAGCTGTCTTGCTTTAGCTCGTTGAGGATCCATTTGCTTCATCTGCTATATAAATGATAATATGTGGGGGGGTGATCTAAACAGATTTTCCCTTGTGTTGGTCCTGAATATGCCGCATCGTGGCATCATGGCGTTTTTGGTGAGAAATGAGTCACACGAGGTGAGGCAAAAAAGTCCGATGAGGTCAAATTTGTGGAAGTGGCTGGGGCAAAAAGTGGTCTTAGTGGAGGGCCTCGCCCGCCTCGGATGACCTGGGCTGATTTGAGCCTCATTTTTTATCCCACCTTTTTGGATAATGCTACAGAAAAATGGATGAGCTTCAATTCCTCCGATCTCCGAGTTGGCAGAGATTCGACGCTCTGCTGTTTTAAAACTTCGATTCGCAATGCAATTGTAACCCTCGATCCGACATCAGAGTTCAACATCTCCCTGTCCAAGTGGAAGACTACCATTCAAAGCGCTGACCTGAACAAGTCGGATCCGTCATACTCTGCAATGATGCTGGTAAATGAAGTCGCGACATCATACAACCGCCCGTATCACCATTCTTCGAGTTTGAATCAAGTGTAATTAGATAGATACATACTTCACTGGAAACGCGGCAGTGATGATGAAGGTTTGGTATCCTCTATTGGGCATTCCCTATTGGGTATCTCTTTTTGGTATCTCTTTTTCATATCTCGTTTGGGGGCATCTCTTTGGGATCTGGAGAAGCTTTTTCAACGCATCAAAGCCACCTCATCCACCCATGCCCTTCGATCTCGGATGAACCCAACGTCCCGAGTTAGAAGGATCCTTAGCGCCCAGAGTATCTCTTTTCACCGCTGTACACCCTCGGAAGCGATGGTCAATCGCGGCCGCTTCGCCAGGGACTGCCCTTCCTTGCGGCAAGGTCTCTTTATCTCCGCCCAGTCAAAGTCGATACACATCGGCCGCCGCAGACCCGCATTCCAAACCACATTCGACGGCCTCTCATCCCCGTGCTCCACGCCCCGCGCCTCCAGCTCCGCCCAAAGCATCCCGACCTGCCGGCCCACGTTTGAAGGCATGCCCAGCTCTTTCTTCCACATGGGCTCGCCGCAGTACGATAGCACCATCATGTGGGAAATGTGCGCGCCGCTGGTCGTCCAATACTCGTGCTCTAGTTGGATGATCCCGAGGCACACGGGGACGAGTTGACCCTGTAGCTCTCGCAAATACCGATACACGCGCTCCTCTCCCAGTAGCCTGGGCAAATGAGGCTGTTGTACGCCTTTGGCTACGACGCGGTATCCGTATCCGCGCAAGGTCAATCGGAAGAGCACGCCAATGGCGCCAAACTTGCCGTATTTGTCCAAGGCTCGGCAGTCCTCGTCTAGGTCTTCAGCTAGTTGTTCGCGCATCAGATTCACAAATTCACCTTGTGTTATGGGGTGAGTGGAGGAGGGTCGGTCGTGATGATGGAAGTGTACGTTCGGGCAATCCGGATCGAGTCTACCGCCATCTCGCAGCCCAACAAGGCAGGTCTGTGTGCAATACTGAGTGGGCCTCCTAGTCGGCCACGGTTCTTGACATGTTTTACCCCCAGCAGGGGGAGCGAGTCGAGGGACTTGTTGAGATGATATAGGCGCAGCCTGCCTCTCTTGGCTACTGTCTCCCTCGCTGGCCAGCTCCATCTCTGGATACGCAACAGGCCACACTTCAAGTTCAGCCAGCGCGCCCTGCTTCCACTTCTGCGTCAGTGGCGGTGCGTCCAGTGCCAACAATGTCATCGTCGACACTAGCGCCACCGCCGTACGCCGCATATCGCCAACGCCTTCTACCATCCCTATTTCTTTCCGAGGAACGGCTAGGTGGTAATAGAGAGTCTTCGGATCGTCAGCGTCCAGGTGCAGCAGGATCAGTGCCTCGCCCGACGTCGCAAAGCAGTACTGGAGTCCAAAGTCGATCATGTAGTGGAATGCTTGGACGAGTACTTGCGCCGTATCTCTCTTCGCCGCGACAGCGGCTTTTGGATCTTCATCTTGGCTTATACGGTTGCTATGCAGTTCGCGAATCACATCACGAAAAAGGCCGTCTTCCTGCGTGTTGGCCAGGGCTGTCTCAATGGTACCGGCACGGAGCTTATGTGCGGCTTTGTATTCAATGACGAAAATAGGTGTTTGCGAGTTGCCGTCATCAGAGCGGAAGCACCACCGGTCGGGATACAGCTTGGGCCGAGTTGGCGAAGAATTTCGGTTTGCGCCATCACCGAGAGACCGGACTTGGCTCTTCGTGTCGCTAGCCTCGACTGCCTGCATGGCTGGAACATATGCAGGTAGAATTGAGGGGTCCTGCTCTTCCTCCGCCAGTACGGAGAGAAGCCCAAAGGGGCTGTTACGGAAGTAGACCCGGAGAGGGAGCTCCCGAGCTTCTCTGATGACCACTTCAGTTTGTGCTGTGGGTTTCTGCTGGAGTTTCCTTTGCCCGGCCAAATATTGTTTCATGACCTTGTGGACACAGCTCTCGACGGCGATGAATTGGAAGTCTTTGACGTCGTCTTCTCCCGCCGCTGGATCATCGGAGAGGAGATCTTGTTTGGAGTCTACGGACGTGGACGACGGAAAGCATTTCTAGTCCTCAAAGGTCGATTCCAGGCGGCGCAGGCATTCTTCGTGGCGTGAAGGAAAGTCGGTCCAGGGCCGAAGGGAGAAAGGATAGCGTTTCCCTTCGACTTTGGTGTATCCAGTTGCAGCTGCAAGCTTGGGGTCCTTCTCGATATCAAACTTTAGGAAGAGCTGGTAGTGGCAGAGGGATAGGAATGAAGAGAAATCAGTTGGTTCAAACTGCTTCTGGAGTTCTGTAAAGCGCCGCAACAACTGTTCATACAACTCCCGATAGTCAACTGCGTTATCCATTTGGTGAAGGTCTTCCATTAGTAAAGGTTGCGCAGCTACCGACTGCAGGCGATTTCGATTTCGTAGGATCCAATTTTGTTGTTTGGCTCTCTTCGTTGAGTTCTCCTCAATTGGCTTTTGGGGGGGACTCTCTTAAGAAGGATGAAGTAGAGGAATGAGTGATCGACAGCAATGGGTGATTGACTGCCTAGGTGAGCATGAGTGTCATGGCACTGCAGAGCAAGTTGTGGAAATGATGTTTATTAATCTCTAGAGAGTAGAAGAGGGAAGAAAGGGAAACTAGTTCCAGCTGCCTGTGGGAAATAGATTCTTCCAGCAGGTAGACCACTAGCCAGCATCACAGGAAGGTCCGACCCATCCTCACATAATGTTTACACCGTGACAATGAGCTTGATTGCTCTTCATAAATAACATTGAAGTAGTAGTTAGAGGCACCATTTACCTACATTTATACCAACCAAGCTCTAAATAAAGAGAGAGTGAAGCATGGAAAGAACGCTCAACACTCTAAATCACAGAACTGGGAGGCACCTTCCCGAAGGAGTTGAGGTGAGTTCAAATGAATCCTCTGGTAATGCACATGAGCCACCAACCTCAAGGCCAGGCTTCCATCCTTAGGGCAAGAGTGAGGTAAGGACTGAGAGTTATCAGTTTCTTGGTAGAAGATGAAACAGAAGGATCTGACTGGATAGAAGTCTCTCCCTCTCTCTCTACAGCCTAAGCTGCAGCTTCCTCCGAAGCAAACCAGGATTTCCTAATCCATCCACTCTCACCTTCTCAATGAGGAAATGCCTAGCATCTCCAAGCAGATTGATGATCGAAGCTTCCTCTGACTACTTGTGCAATAGATATCTTAACAATACAGGATAGGAAGAAGCCCTCAAGCTTTGAGCTTAGCCCAGGACCCCAGGAACAGACAATCCCACCTCGAACGTCACTCCATCATGCACATCACAATTGAATACACACTCAAGCTCCTCCGGCATGGTCAGCACTTGGTCATCACAGAAAACCTCATTATGTTGCATTGATCGATCTACCGCTACTCAACTACAAGTACATAAGCCCTCCAACTACCTCTCTCCCCATTACCCCAATGCCGCCTCCCCCAAATCATATCAACTGGTGATTCCAAGTCCTCATAAAAGCTCAAATCGGCTTCTTGATTTTGTTTCTTTCTTTACGTTCTCTCTAATGTTACATGCGTTTCTAAAAACAAGAAAGAAAGAAGAAGAAGAAGTCTATATCCCAGCTATGTACAGCTCCAAAATTGCCATATCAGACATGTGTGAAAACGGAGTAAAACGAAGAGAAGAAGACAGGTAGAAGAGAAACGAAGCGGATAGCGAATGGACGACAAAAAGAACACGAGACGCTCGAAACTCGGACCTGCGCCTCGAAATGCTTTCAAAAATCTTAAAGTCTTCTCTTCTCCTAAAACGATAAAAAAAAAATGAAGATAGAAGATAAAGGAGGAAAGAAAAAAAGAAAAAGAGGAGAAGGAGGAAGAAGAAGAGGAGGAAGAAAAGAAAGAAAAGAAGGTCTGTATTGTACATGTTAACGAAAGGGTCCAAGGAAGAAGAACTGCACCGTTTCCATCAAGATCGGGCCCATCATCCCTGAAGAGGATATCCTGGCACCACATCAACATTTAGTTGTGTGAGCTCATCTCATACTACTCAGTTCCTGATTCTGTAAGTGAATATATCTCTGACAACCTGTTCTCTAGAGTGGTGCACTTCATGCCTGATGGTAAAAGTGTTGTTCAAAGCGAAGAGAGAAGAAAAATAAAGGGAAAAAAAAATGAGATGAAAAAAGAAAAGGTAGCGAAAGAGTAGAAACTCGTCCCGGATATAGACATCGGGGGGGCGGTGCAAGGGTATAAAGGAAGAAAAGAATAAAAATTCCACCGCCGCCAAGACGTCCCGAGACAAAAGACCATACATAGGGTCTAGAGCCGTAAAGGGTTTTCATTATGAAACCTCCTCGGCCTTTTCCTCCTCCCGAAATTCGAGGCCGTCGGGAAGATCAATAGCCCCGGTGACCCACTCTGAACTGGCGACTTTGTCGATAGTCCACCGGCTCCGCGCACGCTTGAGGAGGCCTTCGGTAATCTCCATGGCGCCGAGGAGGTCCTTCATCTTAAATTTGGCGAAATCGGCGTCGTGGTCGCCGTCATCGCCGCCGTACTCGACCCATCTCCACTCGACACGGGCGATGCGGTGGCTCGTCCTACTGCGCATGCGGTGCGCGTCGCTCATGTTCGGCGTCGGGTCGAAGGGAAGTCGCGCCTCGAGAAGCGCGTAGAGGAGAACACCGAGAGACCAGGCGTCGGTGGCCCGGCCGTCGTACGGTTGTCCCATGATGACTTCGGGCGCGGCATAGTCGTCGGACCCGCACCGCGTCTCGAGTTTCTCGTCCTCGGCGATTCGTCTTGAAAGGCCGAGGTCGGTAAGCGTAATGACGGAATGGGGGTACTTTGTCCAGTCGACAGTGGGATCAGCAAGCTCTGCAGCCGGCATATTGACAAGCACGTCTAAGAATACCCCAGTTAGCTTCCAAGTTCATACCAATGGTGGGGGTTGGGGGGATGAAAAAGGAATGGATAAGAGCTGCTGAAACTCACTCTCCAGTTTTATGTCGCGGTGGACAATTAGCTGCTTGTGGAGATACGAAACTGCGCCAATCAACTCGGCAAACATCCTCCTCATTAGAGAAGGAACGAGGAGCTCGCGGTGGCCCGTAGCGACATCGAACAAATCCCCACCGGGGCAGTAGCTGAGCACGAGGAGAGCGCGCGTCGGTTCAATGCTCCAGGCCTTGAGGTGGACCAGAGACGGGTGGCTGATGCTCTTCATGATCTCGAGCTCGCGCTTTAAGCTCATCTCGATGCGATCCTCACTCGCGCCGCCGCGGGGGCCATGCTCGCACACCTTGACAGCGACGAGCGTCTTGCGGTCAGGATCCACCGTCGGGGTAGGCGCGCCGGAGTCTTCCATGGTGGCTCCGTCGAGATAATAAGTGTCATCGTCAGTTCCCATCTGACTCGTGGCAAGGATCACTCGACTAAAGGTTCCCTGGCCCAAGAATCTGACAGCTTTCCACCGACGCGTCTTGCCGTCGACGCGATCTCTCGCCTTGAAAATTTCGGGTTCTTCGCGCCTTTTCCTTACAATCGCGATTCCTTCACTCGTCTCGGCATCTTTGGATGATTCGCTTGGGGGCGGTGTCGGGGGTTTCGCAACAGTTGGAGTAATACCACGGGCCTCGGCAAGATGTACTTCCCTGCGCAGATGGGGCTCGGCGGATTCGATCTCGTCAGGTGTCATATGCGATCCAGATACGGTGCCATGCCTCTTAGGTATTAACAACGGATCCGGTACGTATAAGCTTATACTTCGACCGCGAGTGTGATGGGGTTTCTTAAGAGTTCCGTCGCTGCCTCCCAACCCCGGACCACCGGTTGGCATTGCCATATCGGTCATGGCTAGGTTCGGGCGGCGGTTCTCGGAGGCGCCGTCATTTCTGTTGTTGGGTAACGCATCATCGTCGCAGACATATCCGGGGCTCGCCGTCAAGCGGGAATCAGAGCCAGGCATACTATTTCGAGACGGGGGACTGCTGCCGAGTTTGCGCCAGGGACCGGGGGAATGTTGGGATAGAAGCGGCGACGGCAACGGTGTGACGTCTCCTAACGCCGCTATTATAGGGCTAGCTACTCTCGAGCTGGCCCCAGAAGCGCTGCCGAGACTACTAGAGAGGGGTCTCTTGATACTGGGCGTTCTCGACACAGGTGCGAGACTGGAATTGGAAGTCTTGTGTTGCAGGGACCTGCCTATAGAGAGACGCCGTCGGCTGTCACCTGAACCTGACCGCGTGGGTTGGGGGATATCCACAGCACCGTGAAAACGGGAGAAGCTAGACGTAGAGCCAGTCGGTGTGGTGGGTTGATGGGTTCGAGACGAGTAGTGTCCGGGGGCGGTACCCGAACCAAGATCGACTGGGGCCGGGGGAGAAGGGGCAGTCGTCGAGGAGCGGAATTGAGGATTCGAAGGGTGGTAGGTATTCGAAGGTTCTGCATGGGCGTCGGTTATGCGTTCGGGAGAGGATATAGGAGAGGCTTCGAAAGAGGTTCGCAGAGGGGTGGCATGTCGAGGCGCATGTCCGAAGGACGAGGTGTCTACATGGAGAGGCTTAGGAGAGGGCGAAGGCGAGGAAATAGAGGAAGAAATACCGTTGGAGCGTTGAAGAGCATGGCCGTCAGATTTCGAGTCTCGAGGAGGCAAATCGGTCATATTCAGAGGATGAGGAGATGAGGTGAGGTTCGAGAGGATGTCGGAGAAAGGAGGTGGTGAATCCGAGATTAAGTTCCCTGAGGTGCGCAGGGTGGGGTGTCTAGTGTGTATGGTGCGTTGTGTGCTGCGGGTGCGGGAATGGGTGTGTGGAGGACAGGACGAGAACTCCAAGGAGACACGACCTGGTAAGGAAGAGAGGGCGCACACGGTTCTCGATTTGTCGATTTGGGGCTGGTGAGGTCACAGGCTTGAATGCAACTAGGGGTGTGTGTTGGTGGGGTTCTTGAGGCGAAACACGGCGGGCGGCGGCGCTGACTACCGCGTAGCTAAACTCCTACCAACCAGCTGTGGTCGCACGTGCTGGCCTCAACTGGACGAAATTGGCAGGATTGTCAGTGTTATCTGTCTTGAACAAAGGAGAGTGGCGCTCGGTGGGAATGGAAGGCAAGGTCGGGAATTCGAAGACTAGAGGAAAAAAGGCGTCACACCCACGCAAGGGGGATGGTCGCGGGTGGAGGCTTCAGAAGGAAAGAAAAAGAAGAGGGGGAGAAAGTAAAATAAAATAAAATAAAAAATCAGATCGAGGTGGGCGGGCGGGCGAGTGCTTAATCAAAGAGGAGAAAGTAGGCCAAATGAATCCAACGACAGTTCAAGGAGAAAGCGGATTCGCTCTTCTGGGGCAGCAGAAGAAAAAGGCGCCCCAGCGCCCTGCAGGGAAATTGTGGAGAAAAGAACTCACAGCGACTTTGATTCAGCCTGACAACGTTTGCAGCTCCCTCCCGTCCCTTCTTTTGAGCTTGTTTCCTTATCGATCCTTTCGTTATCTGTGTAAAGTCCGAAGTAGGTATGAGATGAATGGCGCAAGACCCTCGTGTTCGAGAATTCCTTGGTGACTTCTTGGAATCGAGGGTCTGGGAGAGTCCAGTGAGACTCGGGCGATGGCGGCTTGGTGTCGCGGAATGGGCATAGACTAATCAATTGTTTTCGCAAACGGAGAAGGGAAAGTAGGATCGCAGCAAGGATATGCGAGGGTGTGGATATGTGTATATAGTGTCTGCCTGTGCCATATGTGTAACTGTAACGGCAAATGGAGGACACGACAGGGACTAGACAGTGACTATTGTAGCCCAATGCTCCGTCCAGTGAGGTGTATTGTAGCCTCAACCAAGACAGAGAGTTAATAATAATACGCTGATGCAGGTATAGCAAGTGACGGCTTGCAGGAAAATGCAGGCGAGCAAGCTTAGTTGTGGCTGATTTCGAGCGCAGGCAATGGTCAAAGTCGGAGGGAAGATCAAAATCAATTGAAGCTAAGATGAGGAATGTGAACGAGAACGAGCACAAGGGGAAGAGGAGAACAAGAGATTGTGACAATATTACTCCCGTAGTCTTCGTACTTCGTAGTTCGTACTTGGTACACAATGAAAATCAAATGAAAAATGAAAATGGCAATAACAATGTGACGAGAAGCTAATCTTCTGGTTTGGCTTGTGCTGCCGGCTGGTGACTCGTGACTCGACTCGACGATGCGGTACCAGGCACTATCGACCCGAGTTTTAATGGGTTTCGCCAATCCCATGCAAAAAATGGATCGAAATCCCTGGAGACGATGCTCGATGAGCACCTGAACAATGGAACAATGGATCGCCAGGCAAGTGCAACTGAAAAGGGACACAAAGGAGTCGGTCTCAAGTCTCGAGCTGCCGGGAATTCCAATCTTGAGTTGGATCCGCCAATAGGAATAATAATGGGATTAAAAAGAATAGGAAGAAAATTAAAATAAAATGAAAATAAGGCTCCAGCTGGGTGTTCTCAACCATTCGATATCTTTCAGACATGTCGTGACGCTGGTTCAATTCAATCACAGATCAATAGATCCTCGACTGGGGTCAGATTACAATTGCACATGCCAGACTCTTTGTGCATCAGTGATTTGTCGCTTCCCAAAATTGCAACGACGAAGTACTTCAGCTTCAATGTCCTTTCCAAAAGCAGCTGTGAGCCTGTGAGTCACTGATACGAGTCTCGCCCTTGAACTTCATTGTTGGAAGTTGCTATCATCAAAATGTGGGCGTCTTTATCTCCAAGACCGTACCTCCTTCCTCTCAACGACCCGATCTCGATACACCAAGATACACCAAAGGTAGGCGCTCCACTCCCACCGATACCTCGATGCGCCCAGGGAAAGCGCCACAATGCACAGAGCCAGGACTGGGACGCAAAAGGAAGGCTCCACTTGTCAAATTAATCGGAAGCTAGACAGCCTAACTGCTGCTGGCACGAGGAACGACTCGATGATCCAGAGACTCGAACAGCATCTCGGAGGAAGCGTGAGAAAGAGCGTGGATCTGCTGATGGTAGTGGATTGGTGAATTACACTAATTCCTTTGTAGTTTTGAGACAGAACTGGGGAAGCCAGAGCAGAGCGAGCTACCTCAGAGATCAGATCAATTGGTCAATTCAACGTTGAATGAAGCTAGCGCATCTGCGGTCTGCTCGTGCCAACATTGAACTAAATTTTACTGCTTCGGATCAATAAAACGTTACATCGAATCTGTGTAGTGTACGAAGTCCATTGTACATTTCTCCTCAAGCCTGGCCAGGCCCTTGAGACCATCGATTGCGCTGAACCGGACCCTACTCCGTCACTGAAGTGGAATTACCAGAATCGAGTAGCCTGGTCATTCGCGCCTTTCACTTTGCAGTGACTTCTAAATCCCGTTCCTGAGATTGCCTCATCGAGCTTGTAGCTTTTCTTGAATCATATCAATTGATGTGCGCCGTTCTTCGTTAGCAAGCAAATATGCACATGTTATCGATCGAGCTGCGCAGCAGATCCCGAGCGTCCTTCTCTTGGCAATCGAACAATAAATTTGATATCGATCTCTGATGAACAGAGCATGTTGGTCCATCAATACAACTGAAGATCGAGACCCCTACAAATTTGTCTGCAAGTCATCTAATGGCAACTCTTAGCGGGCGTCTCTGCCGGGATGATGCAGATCACACACATCGAAATTGAAATCAAAAATCAAATCAAAACCCCCGATATGATGTCCAGCTCCGTTGGAGGCCTACGAAGTGCGGAGGAAGACTCCAAAGAAAGGCGTCCCGGTGCTATCCAGGCTGTTTCCCTGCTGCTGCCGCCCGTCCTGAGCAGATATCTCCAACTGTGACGGTTTGATAATGCAGAGGTGCAGGTTGAGCTAGCGACCTGATATGACGCCGAGCACTGAGAAGACTCATTGATCGAACTTAATTCGACATTTAGAGAATGGAATCGCTAGGGCTGTGCCACATCCTGTTGCCCAGAGGATTGGCCAACAACCAAGTACCGAGCAAACAACCGTTCATGACAGCATGAGTCTCTAGTCGTCTCTCGCAAGATATCGTTCCATCGTCAGGAATTATCTGATCAGTTGTGGGCAATGCCCCATGTGTCCCAGCACAGAACGTTACATTGATTGGCAGACAACTCTCCTCCCTCGTTCTTGTTTCAAACTCTTGGTCTTCGATGATATTCGCGGTTCTTCGTCGACTCTCAATGGTTTCCCTTTCTCCATCCTTACTCAGAGCTTCTCTCCCTTTTCTCTCGCGACATGAAGAAAAAAAGTGATAGATCTTCCATTCTCTCGACTCCTTCATTCTCCCCATCTCTACCCCGACTCACGCCTATTGGTGCCGTCCCAACCCACGCCGCCCCAGCTGCACAACTCATTGGTTGACCACAAATCATTCCGTTTCCCCCCCTCCAGAAACTCTATTTTTGGCTTTCCCGCCCTCCCGAGAGGACTTTGATTGACCCGATATCAAAAAGAGGAAGAAAATAGTTGTGCAGAAGAGTGGTATCAAAGTATCTCGGTTGCCTAATTCAGCTCTTTCCGGACCTTGCGTAGGGAGAAACCTGTCACCAAGGTGGAATATCCCTACGTCACTTCTCTACCCTCGTCGAATTGGAAAATGCACGCTCTGGAAGATTGATCTCTGGCAACGACATCCTCCACCCAAACACTGTTCTCTGATACTCTTCTGGGAATTGAAATCTCATTATTTGTATTTCTACCTTTTTTTTTAAAAAAAAGAAAAAAATTAATAAATTCTTTTTCTAAAAATAAATAAATAAATTAAATAATAATTGGGCGTTCGATGATTCGGACTTCGAGGTTTTATATGGAACGGACAATGTCATTTTACGCCTCGAATCCGAAGTCTCGGTCCCCGCAGCCGGACCCGCCACTCCGATCCGGACTTCACAGAGCTGAAAAGTCACTCCAAGGTTCCACGCAAGGGCATCAGAAGTCCATCCTACTACATTACTACCCATTCAGTACGATAGCTAATACACATCCTACTCGCCTCTTAATCCCGTCGTTTGAGTGGGAAAAAGAAATAGGTGAAGAGGGTAGAATATCCCCCCATGTCTAAAGGTTGTGGTGTAAGCCTGAAGTATGAGAAAAAAAAGTAGATTGTGCAGATCCGGCACTTCAGTGCCGTAGAAAGCAAGGCTGATTGAGGCGAACCATCTCCTTCCTTTTCGACTATGAAATAGTTTCTCGTAAAGGTATCTATTGGCTTCTTCTTGCTAAATGAGTGAAGTCCATCCAAACCGAGAATCCGGCTCTCGTATATCCCACACACTTTTCCTATAAAAGCGCCAATACTCCATTGTCCCAACAGAACGGTCTACTAAGAAGAAGACATGCCCCCATCTCCATATCCTACATAACCCACAAAACCCCCTACCCAAACGACCCCGCCGCACTACTCCCCCCCGTAGTCGCCCTATACCTACACCTCTCCATCTCATGCGTATTCCGATACCACTTGGTCGTCAACACCCTCGTACAGTTCTCGTTGCGGCACCTATACCCTGTCTTCTCGGCCCGCTGCGCGCAGCCCTCGCGCATATGCTTGTTCCGGTTGCTGACGCTCGAGAAGGTCTTTTGGCAGTTGTGGCACTTTAGACGTTTCGTTTCTCGGGTTGGGTCTTGGGTGTGCGAGGGGCTTTTGTACAGCTCGTTAGATTTATTTTCTTCCGTAGGGGGAAGCCTTTTTATAGGAAGGGGAAAAGAAGGGAGGTGGGGATGCGGGGATCAGAAACGTTTACCTCAAGTTGGTGGAGGAGTTTACTCGAGTCGGAACTGCCACGGACGGGTGACTCATAGAAGACGCCGCCGAGCCCGTGTACCCCGTCGACGAGATCGAAATGGCCGAGAGCGAGAGGTTCTCTATCCTCCGGTCGAGGGAAAAAGGCCTGCCGAGCCGGGAATGCTGAGCGCTCTTGCTGTAGCCTCCGATGCTCTCAAAGTACAGGCTCAAAAGGTTGCAGGACCTGGAATATCCCGGGCCTTGGCGCCATACTTGCTGGACTGCATTGGAGTCGAAACCAAGTTGGAGCACTTTGGATGGGGGTTTCTTGTTAGCGAATCCAGCCACTTTCCCAACAACACGGAAGGCCGCGTAAAGAAGAACTTACTCGTCATAAGTGTAAGAACGATAGAAAACGCAACTGAAGCAACCAAAAGCACCGTCGTAGCCAAAATATCATACAACTCCAAATTCGGAAACCTCTTCGGCACAGGCTCACTATCCATACTCTCCGCCAAAAACCGATCAACATCAAAAAACTCATCAATCGAAAACCCATCATCCACCGACTCCGACTCCGGCGTGAATGCAACCGACTCCGCGAGCCGCCGCTTCTGCGCCATGTTCCCGCCGGGGATGGGGATGGACATGGAAGGCGCTTGGCCGGAGGGCCAGCCTCCCTCTTTGGCCATGTACTGCTGTTGGATGGTGCTGAGGCGCGTGGCGTAGGGGGCCGATCGGCTCGGAATGCGCTGGTAGGTTCGTTCGAAGGTTATGAGGTCTTGGATTAGTTCTTGGAAGCGGACGAGGTTGACTTGGTCGTTGCGTTCGTGGAGGGGGGAGGAGAGGTCGGTGTAGGCCCAGAGTGAGAAGGCGATTTTGGTGAAGAGGATTTGTTCATCGGGTTCTAGGATGGTTTTCCACCGGCCGAGATCGTTGACGAATCTTGAAGAGAGTCAGTGCGCCCACTCTGTTTTGTCTCTCAAACCAAGAAAGAGACGAAAGGGGGGCGGGGGGAATCACTTACTGAAGATACATTGCGCTGTCATCATTACATATTGACGTGCACAAAGCACTCGCCACAACCAAACAGTCCATGACTTCGATAATCCCCCCTCTCGGCGGATGGTTATTGATAATCTGTTTGAAGACGGCAAGTCCTCCATCCCAGACCTTGGCAAAGGACGAGAAATGCAATGCAACCTTGGCCTCTAGACTGCCATCTTCCGAGCCGGCAAGCGTATCCCTCACCCGCCTGCAGAGAGAATCCAGATACGTGATGAGATTCTTCCCAAGCATTTGCCGTTGCATATGGGCACCTCTTCTCTTGTGTGTCGCAGCAAGCTTGAAACTCGACCGCTCCTGTTCTTTCCTTCTAGTCCTATCGGTTGTTGCAGTCTGCGAAGCCCTTTCCGTAGTAGATATCGGTGCGCCTGGAACCCTGCCAAGAGTTGCCGGCGTGATTGTGAGGTCCCTATTCCAATCGGAGGGCGGAAGAAGAGGTGATTTTTCGGGGGCGTAAGTAGCATCAGGCATGGACCGATCAAAGGAGCCTGTGCCCGGAATATCGATGCTCGGCGATGCCAACCCAGAGTCGACAAAGCTCGTAGCGGGTGAAGAAAATTCGTAAGGTGAAGAAGCAGAAAGCATAGCTAGAGCTCCGGATTCGAGGAGGATGTTCATTTGGTCATAGTCGTCGTTCGCTAGAGCGATAGTGATGGCCGTCTCCAGCTCACTTCGCTCATACCGACCGAAACCGAGGATGTATCGCGTCACGTTGGGCTGGCGCCAATACACGGCGGCGGATAATGGCGTGAAGACATGGTGACCAATGCCAATGGCGGCATCGTCTGAAATGTGGCCTCTGAAAGTGATGTCCTCTGAAATGACGTCCTGGACAGTCTTGAGGTGGCCGAAGCGGATGGCTACGTGCAATGGATCAAAAGTGACATCGGGCAAGTCGGTACCTGGAATAAATGGTCTTCGGTCACTCGTGCGGGTGACTAGATCGAGAAGATACCAATATATATCGAACCGGCCTTGGTCCAGGATCTTGAGGAGGAGCGAAGGGTTATGTTGCAGCTCGATATCGCCTGAACGCACAATAGGCTCGCAGAGATTATAAAGCCCGACAAAATCACCGGTAAGAGCCAGTTCGGTGTATTTTTCATTGAGAGCGCAGAGGTAATCCTCGGTGATGTAAGCTGGCATGAGGCCAAGCGCGAAGCAGTCGTCAATCTCATCGAGGCCGGCATCGATGCTACGTTCATGAATGTTTTGAAGGTGTAATTGACACAGTACGCCACGCTGGCGGAACTGCTCCATGCCAATGCCTTCAAAGATAGCCCTGTCCAGCATGAGATCTTCAACAAGAAGCCGGAATTCTAGAGTGGCTGGCTGGCCGGGGAGCTGAGTCTCCAGAACCTCGAGGTGCTGATGGAGAGCGTCATAGTACTTCATCAAAGTGTCAAAGTCGGACGGGAGATACTGCGGGTTGGTGTCATACGTAGCAAGAGCATTGAAGATGGTCACCATCAGGCCGTCACTCTGAATGTTGATGCCGAGAGTCTTGCGAATTCGATCCTTTTCCACGACGAAGGCTATGTGGGGAGATGGAACAATCTCCTGGACGGGGACGAACTTGCCCCTGCCGGCCGAGATACCGGTGTATACACTTCCCCTGCTCTCGGTGTTAGTGAAAGGGCCAGACAGACAGACAGACAGACAGCCTCTCGCTTTGCAATCGGGTGGTTCATAAGGGGTATGAAGGGGGCATTTTATCGCATGGGATGTATCTCTAACCCTTCGAATTTTTCGAGGTAAGCAAAGTGAGGCATGAACCGAGGCGGCGTCGGGAGAAGTAGCGGTGCCTGACCCTCTAACAAATCCGTGACGCCGGTTCCAGGCTGGGGTTCTAAGAAGAGGTCCTCCATGATTGATTGGAAGCGTCCAATCTCTCGTCAGGGTTCGTAAAGGGATTTCTCCATGTAGAAGGATGAAGAAGGGAGAACGAATGGTGGGCTGACACTTTTTGGTTGCGTGGTGAGACTGGACGTGAGATTGAGAGCGAGAGAGACTGATGGTTTGCGATTGCTGCACCGAATCCTGTTGGTGGCCGATCTGAGGTGCGCATCCACTAGATCCGTCCCGTCCCTGGTGTCCTGTCAGATGCGGCTGTGCCAATTTCGAACAACACAGGAGAGCCTTTTAGGATTCAGAATAAAGAATGGACGTTTCCAAGTTCCCCCCGAAGACACACAAGGAATTCAAGGAAGATGAAGAAGAAGAAATCTAAAGTTACTCGCGAAAAGCGCTTGGCTCATTGTAAATACCAGATTCGCATCTGTATTGATGGAGGCAACCTCTCTTTTAAGGCAGGCATCCAACGGGGTAAATTTAGAAATTAGGAATCTGCGTGGGATTTTATGAGGTTGTCTTTAATGGTCTGCGCGACTTGGGAATTGACATGGAAAGGTTCCGGGAGATGGGTGATGGGAGATGCAGGTGTTAGGATTGACCATAACGAAGTACGTGCAGACATGCCAAACGAGGCAACAAACCCGCTCTTTTCCGTATAGAAACGTCATCAGCTACTCTCTCTCTCCCTCTCGGCCCACATGCCTGGTGATCTTCCTGGTGGCCGCAGTACTAAGTTTATAAGTAGTAGCTATGGTGGCCACCGAATCCATCATCCGCGCTCCAAGTGTCCCCTCTTCCAGCGATTTCGATCAAACGGCGCTGGGGTGCTCAGACAGCCTGCTGGACATTAAGAACCGAGCCCGGACATCTCAGATCCAGGCGGGGGCACTGAATGGGCTCATCGGGAGCCGAGCTGCATGAATTAGGAATCGCTCCACCGCTGGCAGGGAATAAATACTGGGCGGCACCCTGAGCCGTTTGTTTCCTGTTCGGCTGAAGGACTTCACAAGCCTTGTTTCTCGAGAGACGGCCCGGAGCGATTCTGAGATCTGAGATTAAATTCACGTCTTGTAAAATATAATCCATACTTTGATCTGGGCAGTGGATCTTTGTGGCCTTTCAGTGTTGCTCATAGTCTTAAGAGTCTTCGTCGAGGTTCGATTTGGAAGTTGCTCAAAGTCTGGACCCGGGCAAACGTCGGGAGAAGCGAGTATTATGTTAACAGTGCGATAATGGGACGACGGACGGACCCCCGCGGAGCACGGACCAATCGACCCGACCAGAGCACTGGAAGAACCAAAAAGCGCTTTACGCCCCTCGACGCGTCTTGTCGCGTCTCCGAATTTGATAGTGGAATCCGTAATGCGTGCCTCGCCATTTGACCTGCCCACCCTCACATCTCGGAGGCAACACTTTGAACCCACGCAACGAGTGCCCCAACTTCCGTGACAGTGACAACCAAAAGATGCTTAAGCAAGACTTCAATCGACAGGAGCCAAAACGGCGGATTGTCGGCGACCGCAAGCAAAATGTCGCCGACGCCGCATTCAAGGATGCCAGCTACCCCCATCGCCTCAACTTTTACACGCATGCCCCCACCGCCGACATCACCCTCGAGGAATTCGAGCAATGGGCTATCGACCGGCTAAGAGGTATGTATACGCTTCTTGTCTCTCCGTCCAGAAACTTAGAAACTCGGGAGTCAACAACATATCGGCTAACAACCCCCTCCTCCAGTCCTCTCCGAACTTGAAGCCTGCTCGTTCCGCAACAAATCCCCCGCCGAAACCACCGCCCACATGAAACCCATCCTCGAGAAATACCTCCCCCTCTCCCCCAACTCCTCCTCCTCCACCAAGCTCTCCGAGCAGCGCAAAAAGGACCACTACAGCCACTTCATCCTCCGCCTCGCCTTCTCCTCCACCGACGATCTCCGCCGCCGCTTCGCCCGCGTCGAGACCATGCTCTTCCGGCTGCGCTTCGACACCGACACGGAGCGGTCCGCCTTCGTGTCGAGCCTCGATATCGATTGGTTCGAGCCCGTTTCGGACGAGGAGCAGGCTGAGCTGAGGGAGGACCTACAGACTATCGCGGGATTCGACAAGAGGACGGGCGCTGTTGAGGAGACGTGGTATAAGGTGGATTGGATGCGCGTGCCGGATTTGGTGGAGTCGAGAAAGGTGCTTTTGAAGGCGGGTAAGGCGTATGTGCCGAGTCGGGAGCAGGCTAGTATGATCATCACCGAGTTTACGTCGAGGTTGGAGAAGCAGCTGATTGTAAGTCTTATTCTCTTTTCCACCTCCGTTGTCACAGTGAAGAAAAAGTCGGAAAGAAAGGCGCTAACACTATATCTAGCTCACATCCCAAGCGATACCCGACCTCGACGAGGATGACCGCCTCGTGCCCATCCTTGACCACCTCTCCAAGAGCTTCGTCACCCCCGACAGCTCCTACATGTCCGGCTCCACCGTCCCCGAAGGCGCCGAGATCAGCGCCCGCAACATCGACAACCTCTCCCAGCACTTCCCCGCCTGCATGTCCCACCTGCACCGCAGCCTTCGCCGCGACGCCCACCTCAAGCACTACGGCCGTCTGCAATACACGCTGTTCCTCAAGGGCATCGGGCTGAATCTCGAGGAGTGTCTGATCTTTTGGCGCAGCGGGTTCAGCAAGATTACCGACGATACTTTCAACAAGGAGTATCGGTACAACGTGCGTCATTGCTACGGTGATGTCGGTGGTGATTCGAATCGTAGGGGAGGTGGGTATAGCCCGTATAGTTGCCAGAAGATCTTGACGGAACATGCTCCTGGTCCTGGGGAGGCGCATGGGTGTCCGTATAGGCACTTTGATATGGACAATCTTACGACGTTGCTGCAAGGTATGGGGGTTACGGATCGGTCGGTGATTCAGGGTGTCAAGGAGGATCGAGATGGACGCAGGTATCACATGGCTTGCAATCGGTAAGAGATTCTCCCCACCCCCCAAACGACACATTTCTATTCCGGTCATACTTCTTGTCTAACCAGGAGTTCTATAGCGTGTTTGAACATCTCCATAAGTCGGAGATTAAAAAGGCGAAAGACGAGTCCGTCATGACAGCCGCCCAGCTCGAGACCATCGTGCATCCCAACGAGTACTTTAAGAGGAGCTATCTCTTGAAGAACATGGGGAAACACCGTGGAGGTGATGCAGATGTTAAAATGGAGGAATAGTCTACATTTTCCTTTTCTCCTTCTATTTTTTTTTTCCGTTTTTTCGTCCTGGGCTTCTCTGTCGGGTTGCTTGGAGTTTTGGTTTCAAGGTTTCATCCCTGTCGAGGAAACGCACGCATAGATGAAGGGTTTGTAATGAATTTGGATGTATTACCAAGAAAACGAGGCCGTGAAATGAACCAATTGAAGTATAAAAAATAGCACCCACCATCACGATCCAAAAAAAAACTTTCTCCCTGAGCTAGCAACCTTAATATCAAGCGGGATCCAGACCCTTCAGGGGACTTACAAGACGGTACGGGACCTAGCCAAACGCACCTTATCGGAGAGGAAGAACAATCAAACACCAAAAGTGACGGCTCTCCCCTTGCCCGGGAGGGAGGGAGGACCCGGGGTTTGAGTTGTTTCGTTCCAGATCTCAATAGATCCTCATCAGCAAGTGTCAACTGCTGGATTCGTCCCCTCCGTATATCCGGAAACGCCCCTACGCCCTTCGCCCCAGCTTTCTCAGCCTTGAATGGCTCCAAGCTTTTAAGGCTGCCGGAAAATACCCACGGGCAAGGCCAAAGCTAAAAAAGAAGCATAGGGTCTAGACCAAGCCATATGGCCTCGCTTTGTCAACAATCCCGCATCTGGCTCTGTGGCTGGGCTCGCTTACGAGCACGTGGACTCTGAGGGAGGGGGGGTGTTTGTGATGGAGGATGGGGCATTCGCGTGTGTGGAGTGCGTTGGCTCTGGCATCTCTCGCGCCGCCCTATAGGGAACTATCGTCGACTCCCCCGTCTGCCGGGTTGTCTACAGAGAGCTACGGAGGCATCGGGGGAAATCGAAAGGCCTCGTGCCTCGTGATGAAAGGTGCAGATGCAAGTGCCGTGAAACGCGAGATGCTTACGATCAAATTTATTCAGCTTACTTTCCAGCAGCAAAGTCCAAAGCTTGCCCATTTAGACTTTTAGCTTCGACTCCTCCAGAGTAATGACGAAGCTCAGGATATGTCGGAAGCCTTTGGGATTCGGGATTCGGTTTACGGTGAATGATGGAGACATGTTGGGCTGATAAGGTTGAATAGCACGATTCATGATCTCTCTTTAGGTAACCAAGAGTTAAGCCATGCCCCTACGACAAGGCAAATTCCGAAAGGGAAAAGGCCATGTCTCGTTCGACGTGTGGCTTTTTTCGCCGACGTTATTTACTCCGGGTGCTGCGATATAAATGGAGCCTTAAAGGCTTAAGGGGGAATCTTCGGAGGGGGTGGACACGGCCCACGGTTTCCAATCCACCTAGGATTTCCCTGCTCCCATCTTCTTTCACTTGCGTTTTCCCTATCAATCAGATTGTTCATAATGGGTCTAATCGAAGCCCTTGGCGTGGTTTGATCTAAACGGATGCTCGGCAGGGTATAGATCCAAACTCTAAATTTCACGATACAAAACCAGCCCATTTCGCAGTGTGCCTTTTTCCCGCTTATCAAGCTTAGATGAGCCCTTTACTTTTTCCGTTCCGGCCGTGCCTTGCGGTGGTGTTCGTTTGTTTGAGTTTCGCGCTAGTTGGCGAGAAGGAGGGAAGAGGTTATGGGGTTTTAGTGCGGGCGTTCGTGGGGGAAGGGGAGAGATGAGTCCGTGGGCGAGGGATTGGCTCTTCTTGTTTTCCGCGTTTCGCTGTTTTTTACGAAGTTAGGTGAAGGGGGAGGATCGATGGGCTTGGGAAGGGTTCTTCTTGGACGGGAGGGGACCCTGAGGTCTGAGATGAGGGTGATGGGTGGCATGGGATGTAAGACTTGAAGGGTCCTTCGTTTTGGAGGGAAGACTGATGTCTGGAGTTTGTTTTCGAGCTATGCCATCACGAGCTCCGGATGTCTCACATTGATGCGTTTCGACGGGCTTCTGTCCAGCCATGGTCACTGGGAGGGAGGAGCTTGATGGATAGAGAGATCCGTTTACATGCCGGACGCGGCTTATTGGATGGCACGAGGGTGAGGTGAGACCACCTTGGCGAGCTATTCCAGAGAGAACCACACAAACCGGTCTACCTGCGAAGAGCATGGTTCGGTCACTGGGCATTCTTGCGAAAATCTGCAGCAAGGTTGGATAGATTCAAAACATGTTCCCCGCACCGGAAATAGATGTCCCCAGAGTTCCACGGCATATCGATCGCCAATTTCGGTGTGTAAGTCAACGATCAACGACCATCCCCACAGCTTCGTCCCTCGATGATCTTCTCACCGAGAGGACCCAACATTGCAGAGCACTCCTATCGGTTCTCTGTTTCCGCAATGCGTGATGTATTCACGATCCCTATTCTTACCAGAACCAAGAACAGTAGGGTTTCAACTCTTAGCCAGCACACCATCCCACCCTCAGAAACTAGCGTCCGAAGTGCCACGCCCGATTAAGTTCACCACCTGACCGAACCTTACACGTTTCCCACGACGGACCTTGATTGTGCCGAAGCGCGAGCCTTGTTCTGTCCTCCATATCGTGGTACATCAAGGCGAGCAGGGACTTGAGCCTTACAGGGGTTCGTATCTGAGAACCTTACTATCCGCCAAGGCCGAGACATATCGAAACTGAAAGTTGGCCCCCCGACCTGGAAATAGATTTAAACGAAACCCTTATGAATGTAGTTGGATTTACGTGGACTTTTTGCCACTGGACCCCTTTGGTAGGGGAGCTTAGACTTGGCAAAAAAAAAGCTGATGGATTGATGAACGGCGCTGGGGCAGTGATCGGGGATTTATCTGCCTTAGCCTTAAGAGCGAACGATGCCAACCTCGCCCGAACTTCCCACCAAGATTTTACTACGTCTTGGCATCTTTCTCTACACCCTTTCGGGTCATATTTGCGAGCGCTTGGGCATTGTGAAGCCTCACGATAGCCGCGAGCTAACAAGTCTCGTCCGACAAAGGGTCCTTGGGGGAATCGTAGCTTTGTGTCCTTTTTTTTTGCTTAGGCGCTTGTTAGCAAGCTTGACGAAGAAGAAATCACTTTTTGCTATATTGTCATAGGTTTTTTTTCTTCTCGGGACGAGGAGGGCCAGATGTCTCGGGTTGTTAGAGGCGTGATACTGGAGAAGGAGGCCAAGTTGCCTCCTCCAAGTCTGTCTGTCAATTTTTCTACGATATAAGGCTCGTCGGTGGGGCTTATGATTGCAATTTTTTTTCTTCTTTTTTCTTTGGGATGGTGGGCTAGGTTGAGAAAGGGAGAGCAGAAAGACCGCGTTGAGAGCGTTTCGCTCCCTTCCTTCTCGTGTCCATCACTTTAATAAGGCTGGGGGAACGGTTGGCACATAGGTTTGACCAGAGCCTTGGGTCCAAAAGGTCGGGTTTCGGCGAGTAAGAAACAAGTTTGTAGTTCCGCCAAGCGGAAACTATTAGGATCACAGCCGCTCTAGGTTTGTGAAAGAGTTCTTCTTGAGAACCCTCACTCAAAGAGGTCGTCTCACCTGTCGCCATCACGATATTCAGTCCTACCAAGCCCACCCAAGAAACCTTATCCCACTCTTTTCCTTGTATTATCCAGACGGGGCGTCGTCAGAATAAGAGTTTAAAGCACCAGGAAACAAAAGAACCGGCGGTACCTTCTCCCAGCGCCACGAATGCCCTACGGCAACTCCGGCAAGGCTATTAACGAGCCATAAGAAGATAGATCGGCATAAAGCAGAAAATAAGGCTTTCGCACCCCCTCTCCACGTCGATACTCCAGGCTGGGGAAGGGCTCTCTGGGCGAAAGAAAGAAAAAAAAAAAAAGGGAGAGGAAACAAGGTTCCTTCTGTCAGGGGAGGATAAGCGGAAAACGAGGCAAAAATCAAAAGGCAAACCGTTAGTTCCCGCCACGTCTAAATCACTTGATAGTTTCAATATTTCCCATTTCTGTAAACAACGTTCAGCCCGGGCTGTATACTTGTACACGGAAAACACTCCCCCGACCGACTCGTCGTCGGTCAACCGGGACAAAGAGGCTCCGGCCGCCTTCCTCCGCGGTGACCTGCGCTTTTGGGGCTTCCATGATCTCACGAGGCATTGAAGTCAGCCCAGTAGCCTCAGCTGTCACGGAAAATACCGCCTGCGATGCTATACTCCGCATGTTCCCACTTCGTTTCGTACTGAGTAGGTGTAGATGTAAACCACACGCCCCTGGGGGGCCACGCAGAAAATTGGGAGTTGTCGAAATCGTCTCTTCGGCGGTTTCCCGGTGGAGGCTTGCAGTCTAACTTCGTCGGGGTCCGGTTTTGGGACAAGAAAGGGATCTGCGTGACTGCCGAAAGATCAATTGATGACGAAAGGAACGAAATAGCACGCCAAGAAAGACGGATACCAAAAAAAGAATGGGGGAGGGTGTCTGCGCAAGAGCTCGCCCGCGCTGCATATTTACCAGTTGGGAGTTAGTTAGAGGGGATGCGCAGAGCTTCTTCGATAAGGGGGGCGTCCAGGTATCAGAAAAGAGAGGCTTTTTTTGGGGGGGGACCGTTTGGGTGTGTAGAAGGACCCTCGTTCGCTCGCTGCGAACTCTAAAATTGGTGGTTACGAGCTTCATGATCTTTATGTTGCATCTCAGGGCGCCCACGTCGACGGAACTCACAAAAGAAGCTAGACTCCAATCTCCATTCTCATGCAAGGTTGGGCCGTTTTTCCTCGAAAGCCGGGCGGGGAAGGGAGCGAAAGAAGCAGCTCAGAACAGACAGAACAGACGGGACAGAGCAGAACAGGCACATACCGGGAACTAGCGCAGTTGTTTGCAGACGACGGATGGTGCCATCTAAAGCTGTCGTACGGGTTTTCCAGCGCCAGACGGCCGAGTCCGCCCTACGAAGTCTGCGAAGTGGGATATTGCGCGGTAACTAAGGCTTGCATATGGGCTGGGTCGATCCCCGTCGTGCGTAGTATCAAATATGCATTCTATTAACTTACACACTCTTTCGTATTGAGACCTTTGAAGTGGGCTTTTTGAGACAACCAAAAAAGGAACGGCCGGATCCGGGGAAAATGGTGCGTGTAAGAGAGGGGGAAACCACGCAGGAGAGCATATCATCAATCAGTTGATGGAGTTGATAGGAGGAGGAGGGAATTGCCCACGGCAAGATATTCGTACTTTGTATGCAAGGGCTATCGCGGATCAATTGATGCTTACACGAAGTCGTACAGGATGTGAGATTTTGTCAACGTGGACTGAAACTTTTTGGCCCGGATCTGGCGGGTGAGTGATTGGAAGAAGACTAGACAGACACCCTGTTGGCTGCTGGCTGCCTTCTTTGTTCTATTCCGAGCCTAATGATATATCGACGCCTGGTGAGAAGAAAGCGCGACTTTTGTCTCTTCGGATCGGCATCGTGTCTATCCTCGTCGACAAGGGGATGAGTTGGGCACCCTACGAAGCATTAAGTTGATGCGCCCGGACGAAGTAAACGGCGCCGTTTTTGGTCGTCGTCATCTTTGCTCTACAGAAATTGACAGAAATTGGCATCCTGCATTTTCTTCTCCTTTTCTTTTTCTCTGCGTATTTCTTTTTATATAATCCTGGCAACGATCAATGCAAGTGCCCATCAACTCTAATCCTCTCTAAACCCAGTCTGGTAATTCCAAGCAATTCCAAGCAATTCCAAGTAATTGACTGCACGTGCACATTGAAAGTGAAGCTGCAACGTCAAGGCGCAGGATTCCAATAACCAATCTCAACCAAAAGTCGTAGCCCTGTCAAAAAGGGGCAGAGAAAAACCCATCAAGTCGATAGCAAATAGAAACCATTTCGCATTCCTTCCTTTGCCTTCTGGAAAAATGCATCTCCGTGCTTGGGCACCCAACAGACCGCAACGCGGCCTTACTCGTTGAGGACCAAGAATGGATCCAAGAACAATAAGAAAAAATAATTGGTCCGAAAATTTTCGTGTGTCCGGGGTAGCCCTGTTGATGGCCGGGGCTGGCCAGCCTGGGTGGTGCCCGATTGTCGATTGGGGAAAGGATTTGGACTTTTTGTCCCTCTTTAGTTTTCGATGAGGTGGCAAGGCGGAGCGAGCGTTTCATGTTTGGGATTACGCAGATGTGCCAAGCCGAGCGAGCGGAGGGTAAAAGAGTCATTCTGCGCAGTCCGTTTTCATCGGGGTCCGCCTTTTTGTTCTTTCTCTCCTATTCATAACTGAATTATATACGCGTATACGAAGTATATCGAGTAAACGGGGTCAAGGCCAATCAATCGTCTTGGAGTCTTGGAACGGTATTGCGGTCCCTCGGTGAAGATGAATACAATCTTCGATTGACGTGTCATGAAACAAATCCTGTCTTTCAGCGTCAGATGACCACCTACTAAATACGATACTTCATACTTGCAGTATTATCGTCGGATTCCCGAGGGCATTCGATTCTGCCCGTTCTCCCGTTCTCCCGTTCCCCCGTTTGAATTCGGATGGAATGGGGGAAATCAGTGACTCACTCAAACTCTCACCCCGGTTCAATGTTCAGTTGTTCACGATAATATTACAAACTCTGGTTTGAATTACAAAGTATACATCCGATGGGCAATGATTCCCAATGGGCACACCCACTCACACGTCTTCAAACACGCGGCACGAGCCCAAGTCCCACTCCAAATATGGCTGGGGCTTAACCAGGGCGCCGGGATCGAGGATTCGCGCTGGGATCTGGGAAATGTCGGATATATAGGGAATGCGATATTTCTGGATGGGGTGACCGTACTGAGGGGATAAGTCTTGGAAACGGAATTGAGGTACGGCAATGGACAATCGATGGGCAATGAGCACGGGATCAGTGGGACCTGTTTTTCTCTTGGTGCTCTGGAACGGCGGCACGTATCAGTTACAATGCATTGAGATGTTCCATCGGGGATAGGTGCTGCCTACTAAATTCGACAGTTTGAAACCCTGGATTGAACGGAATTGATAGAGCACCAGGGGTCAGCCAGCCCTTCCACGACGGCCACTAAGAAGATGGGACCGAAATTTTCGCTCGTGAATCCTATTGAGGTATCAAGTATTGATAGTTACCTCGTAGTTCAACCATCGAAACTGCGCCGTCAAAAGACTCCGCCGGCGCCCCCGAAACTCTGGGGTGCAACACCAATCGCCAGTATCAAATTGATTACGGGCTTACCTTTACAAAGACATGGTCGCAAAATAGCATCAAATACCGAGGTAGATTACTACCCCTCCAAGCCTCCAAATAACCCCACGTTTCCCGCCCTTTGCGAAACGTAAGCCCGATTTGACCAATCCCCGATCTCCAAATCGGATGCGCTTGGTCCGTTTTAGTAATTCTCGTCGCGATTAGCAAGCTGAAGTCGGCGTTTTCGCAGACGGAGATAAACCCTTCTCGGGGGTCCCTGTCACACGAACCGAAGCTCAGCCTCTTTTTCACTTCGTACTCCGTCCACGAACTTATCACGAACAGGCCTAAATGGGCAACAGACAGGCGCCGCACATGTTGGCGACTTCGGCCCCCCTAGAAAATAATGCAACCCGGCACGGCGGACGGCTCGGTCAATATTTGGAAAGTGACACCCCCTGTTAGGCTGATAGGTGCATTTCGCATTTTTTTTTATTTGGTTGCCTCAGTATCGCTGGGTACTGTGACAGTGTGGTCTCTTTTTCCCGTGCTGACCGAGCCAATACAAAACATGTCCGCCTGATCTCCTCAGGCCAGAAATGGGATAGGGATGGCCGGACGGACGGCGCGGGCCAGACATTTTTCGAGAAGGACTATTGTGCGATGTGATTTGACGCGGTCCGGAGGGACAACTTCTTTTCTTTTTTTTTCTAGGATACAACAAGGAACCAATGGCACCTCTGTTTCACAGGCACGCTGGAGAAGATTTGTCTCGTCAATCGGAAGACGAGGTCAGCTGGATCGATTGGGGCCAACGGAACGGGGGGCGTACGAAGAAATGAGTAAATTTCCATGTAGGAACGGATTGTTTGATATTGGGCCACGTTGATCTGCGAGACAGCCAGGCAAGGGGGATTGAGGCTCAAAATGCAAAGGAACGGTATCATGTCGCAAAATAACTGAAAACGTGCATTTTGCTTGTTCTGTTTAAGTTAGAGGAGATTTGATGCACGCCAGCCAGCCTTCAGGATCCACACTACTGTATGAAAGTCATCCGCTCATGGTCGGGTCCATTCACTTCCACTCCCCTCTGGGATCCCTCTTCATCTAGTTTTCCTTGAAATTTGTCGTCGCAGAGCTACGAACTGCCATCTTGGGCATGGCTGTCTGATGAAGAGCACAGGGATATAGGATTAGAGCCTTGTTCCAACGATATTAAAGACCAGATCCAACTTTAACACACGGATGGGGGATCTGAAGCAAGGGGTGTTAGTTAGGATGGAATGGGTTCCATCCGCCAGGGTCAAGACGAAATTTTCCCAAATCCTTAAAGGGGAGGGAGGGGGGCGTGTAGTTTAGCGCTACGATCCAAGGGAACGGAACGCAACACATCCGCAGTGAGGCTCGACCGCTTTTTTTCTTTCACTTTTTCTTTTTTCCGCGCTACTTGGGATCGTGTACGTAAAGATTCACCAAAGTCCCCAGTCGTTGGGCATCTGTAAAAGAAGATTGGGTCTTGAGAACTGCACGAAATTTTTTTTCACTCCTTGTGTGAGTCAGTCCTGCGGTTCGGTGAGGCTCCAAACAAAGCTCGTGAAAGTCCGGTTTGCCGGAATCGCGGGACCTTTGGCTGGTCGTGCTTCGGGAATCGGATTTCGGTTTGGATTTTTACAAGTGCTCTTAGATCCCGTTGCGTTTTCGTCCTTTTTTTTCTCGTCTTATTCTGAGCTCTGAGATCGAGGCCATTCGACATGGGACCCCCGTGGTTCAGTAGCCTCGATACAATCAAACATGAAACTGGCCAAAAAGCTCGATTCAAGAAAATGGGCTCGCTTTTTGATTAGGGTTATCCAAGTTTCCAGGGGCGAGACGGCAGCGTACAAATAGCGCAGCACCAGGCCTGAATATCTATTTTGTAATTTCGCCCACGTCGCACGAGAAAGGGAGGAAGAAATATGAAATGAGAAAAATAAAAATGAAAAAACTCTTCTTCAAATGATATTTCCTTTTTCTTCTTTCCTTGCATATTAACATTAACCCCCACTGGAACGGGGACCCTGAATTTACAAAATGCGGGGGAATTGGACGAGGAAGGCTATCAACAGAAGAAACGGCGGACTTGGTTGAGTGAAACGAAATCACAAGGCGACGCTAGGGCAAATGGGTAAAACGAGCTCATAAATCCAGTCAGTCGATAAGTCAATCCCTCGACACTCCTTTCATTCGCATTCGCATGTATTTCCAGAAACAAAAGAAAAAGGGGATCAAAGGAGACTGGTCCATTTAGAAATCCCGAATCCGTAGCCCTGGGATCCTCCCTGTTGCACATTTGGGATAGAAACGCGCTCACACACCACACTTGACCGCTAAACCCGCCACACACCACGTTTTTTTTTTCGTTCTTTCGGTCTGTCTTCCCTCGTTTGGAACGGAATGGTCGGGGAGAACGGAGAACGGAACCCGCTTGTAGCGAAGAAGGCGAACTTCTAGAAATCGCGATAATCACGAGCCTACTCATTCGGACATGCCATTGTCGCATTCGGACACGACAAACATGCCGCTGCCGTTCGCTGCTGTCGGTGGATGATGGTCTAAGCCTGGTTTGATGCGTCGTCGTACTCGGTACTTGTAAGCTCATTCCTTCGTTACCATAGCCACGAGGCCTTGATAAAGCTGCGGTCAGCCCGACAGGACACAGCAAAAGCATCTCACCACGGGCCATAGGGAGGTGTGAAACGTCGTGTCGTTCATGATAAATCCTGCGAGACCGAGAGCGAGGTGATATCGATAGGAGTGACTGTCTGCTTCCCGTATCTCGCTTCCATTTCGAGACGCTTACTTCCGGCGTAGAAGTACGAGTACAGTCAATATCAAATACTCCTTGTTGTAGTAATCCAGCAGTAGCACATGGCACACCACCATTATCATTACTTCGTACTTCGTACACTCCCCCCCTTTCCAAATCCGGGGTAAAAAAAGAGAAACGCAAAGGCCACCGACCATCCAAAAAGCCATGAGGCGTCGTTCTTTTCCCACCCGTTCCTAGGTTCATAGCTTACTAGCCTCCCCCCTTCAAGGGCCGCTGTTTCCGTGTCCCGGAAGCCACGGGTTTTTCTTATCACATCAATCTTTCCCAAGATGAGAAGAGGCACATCAAAATAAGAAAAAAAAAAGCCAAAAAGGTGCCATGCGGGCGATGCAAGGTGTCTCACGGTCCGATGACTCTTATAATGTTTCTTCTTGCGGGAACGGAATTACGCGTGTCCACGTAGCCCTGACACTTTCGCTCTATATCTCATTGCTTTTGGAGCCGTTTGCTTAGGCAGACGCTATTGGAAAATTGTGGATTCCTCCCCCCCTCTATTCTTTGCTCTGCTTGTCAGAAGTAGGAGGATTTTGGGACGGGGCTTACGAGTTTGGTTTGAACGTGCCATATTTGACATGCTGCGCCCGTCGGAACCGGTGCCAAGCGATGCGGGACGAGACCGAAGACATGACACAGGGACGCCCAAAACGCAGGCTTCCAGTGTTGATCAGGAAAGACTGCAAAGTACACACCGAGACACAGACAGCACAAAAGCGACCAAGACAAGACGGCACAACACAGGGCGGAACGTAGGAAACGCGCGCATGCAACGCACGCAAAAATGCACATGTGGGCGGTGCGTGCTTGCCTAGTGTGTGATATTGATCGGTTCGCCTTCTAAAGCTCGCTTCACCTTGTGTGCCCAATGTCTCACCTTCCTTCTCACCGTAATCTCACCGAGAGGGCAATATCAATGATAAATTACGAATCGGACGGAAAGTCACCAAGTTTAAAAGTCCGGTTGCTGGCTGAAAGTGTCGAGGCGCAGCCGACGCACACCCCCATTCAAACATCGAGACGAGAACATGTGCAAAACGCAAACCTTCAAAACGGAAATTCGGTTCGACTTAATGTTCAATATCGAGAAAAAGCAAAATCCAGAAGAACCAGCGCACCAAACTTAAAATCACAGGGTCCTACGAAGTAGAGAGGAACCCTCGGCAACCAATGTCTGACTAAGGATTCAATCAGACACACAAAGTGCAACTCGCGCCTTTGTAGGGGACCCCAAGCGAGCTGAATCAATCCATTGATCCCCTACGATCGAGGACGCTAGTGGCCGGCCGGTCTTACGCCGTGATGAACTCTAATTCCGTGTCAGTGGTGTTCAGTGCCCTTTTGCTCTGGTTCATACAATTGTGCTTCGTAATGTTTGTTGATTGAAAATGTCCACGTAAAAACACCGGGCTGTCCAGGCCCTGCTGAAATCCCCCAGTGATCATTCCTAGCATCATCAACCTTAGCGCCCGGTTCGTGGGGGATCCATACCTCAAGCTGTTGTCCGTGGACTCGAGGAGGATCCAACTCCGGTCAACTCCTGTTGCAAAAAAGCTCAACTTCGAACTCAGTTGATCCCATCAATCGATCGTAAAAGTACCCACTGACGGACCTGGCCGGGTCTTGACCATTTCTGTCCTGCGACCCCAGATATTACGACGGCATTCGAGCGTTGGTTCCACGCCTGGTCCCTTTCTAAATCCCCCTCCACCATCAGGATTAAGTGGTTCGGCCCCCTTTCAGTCGAGAGGAACCGCACAGAGGAGCTCCACTAGTGGACAACTTAAGTGTGAAGAGTCGTAAAGGGAAGGGGCAGGACTCACGGAGAAACTCAAGACTGGAACTTTGATAGTTTACCCCCGATCCCCGATCCGATCGCAGTTTTCGGTCATGCCACTGCGCCAACTTCCGTTCGTTCCACTTCTTGACGGTGACCCACCCGATCCTGAAAAACGGAGAGACCCTAACGGTCATCTCGAAAACGGTATCAATCGCTTTTGTGCACACGCCCTTCTGCGTTCTGGGCAGCGATCAAGACCCAGAGCTTCCCTCCAATGCACACACACCGTTCCCACACCCCCCTCCCCTGCTCTCCAAGAAAAAGACCCACCCCTCCCCCTTCGATCTGACGAGAACAGGTGCAGCTATCCACTCTTCCTACCCTTTTCCCTTTTTCCCTTGTCGTGCGAGGCCCCAGGCCAAGGCTTGGTATGCTCAAGAGGTACGGAGGGTACGAAAGGTACAACGTACAACGTACCACGATCCGCATACATAAACTACAAATATACTTCGTACTTGTAATAACGTGTGTTCCAACTCGAGACCAGGCAGACGAGACATAAAGATATAACCACCTCGACGCCTTCCTTTTTTTTTTCTTCCCTCCTCGATCTCCAAGCTTTTTCTTCAACGCCCTTTTTCCTCCGGCCTATTTCTTGAAACATTCTTCCGCCTTTGCCCAAGACATACACGTACATACGTGCACACGCCTTATACAACTCGACGCCCGTCCTTCTATACCACTCTTGCCGATCTCAACCTTAATCCACGAAACTACAAAGCACACTACTTGCGTCGGTGCCCATCTCCTGTTCTTATAAGCAGCCATCCCCGACCCAATCCATAGCTTCCTCCTCCGACGACCTCCAGTCTTCTTCGACACAATCAAACAACGCTTACGACAAACTGAACGTCCTCCAAGACCCTTACCACTATAACTCTGCACGCAAACACCACCCGCCCCAACTCTGCCAACAAGAGTGTTCTCTCGAAGCCAACGGCAACAAACCAACTCAGATTCCTGTCCGACAGAATATGCCATCGAGCTCACGACCTAAAAGGCACGGCAGTGCGTCTTCTGATTCCGCGTCTTCTTCTTCCTCCGAATCCGGCTACACAATGGACCCCATCCGCCAACCCGTAGCCTCCGTCAAGGTCCTCCGCTGCATGCGGTGCGCCAAGATGCAAGAGGCTACCTCGACCGACGATGCCTCCTCGTACGGTATGGTCCGCATCGGCGAGGGTATCTACTACTGCTCACGATGCGCCAAACTCGTCGGCTACACATGAACACGAACGAACCGACCTTTCACAACCATACGACACACGACGCGAAATTCTCATTCTCCTACGTCTTCGACGCAAACCAGGTCTACTTCATTATTTCCTCCCTCCTATCTCTCCATAATACCACCTTCCACACTTTTCTCTCTCGCCGATCGTTTTACCCAGCACAAAGGGCTCTAGCCCCTTCGCTCCGGGTCGATCCAGCGACCCTATTCAAAGCCCGGATATTAGGATGGACCCGCGACAGGTCTCCTTGGGCTGTTTCAACACGACCAGATACACACACATACGTTTCGTATCTCGGTTAAAGTTGTTGCCTACAGGCGAACCCTTCATTTGTGCGACTTCGGACTTGCGCAGTTGAAGGTTCACCTTCCTCTTTGGTGCGTGTTTTGGCGCTCTCCTCCCATGGAGACACATTACGGACAAAGCACGACCCTTTCCCAATCCTGACAATATAGAGGGCAAAAAAAGAGGCGTTTGGCGTTTTCTTCACCAAATTGCTTGCTTTTCTTCTTTTTATACTCCTTGCACGGGAAATCGGGATAGAACTGGAACAACACCACACGACTCGGATGTCTTACTCTCAAACCAAGCCTTCACAAGAGAAGACGACGATGACTCTCTTCTTCGTTAGAGAGTGCGCCCGTGTTTAATTGGGGACGCTGGAACACACGAGCATAATTTCATTTTTTTTCTGACCCTCACTTCATTGTGTTTCTTCTGCATTGAACAATCTTTTCACATTCCTCCCCTCTGCTTGTGTCGTGCCCCTCCTCAACTATGACCGGGCTTGCCGGGGATGTGTGCAAGGGGTTGCACCGGATTTTCACCAATCGGACATCGACCAAATCCAGTTCTGGAATTTTTGGAAGAAGCAAAGAGAAAAAACTTCCCTTGGCCCTCGCACACGAGCTCCGCATTCGCCAATTTTTTTGACGTGGCATGTACGCTACTCCGCCGAACATTCCTCGCGCCAACAAGGGGTAGGAGAAAAAAAGGCCAGGCAGCTGGACCAAGCAAATCAATTTTTTCTTATGTCCGCTTTTTTTTCAGCGGGCTGGGCAGGATGGCCGAGCACGGCTGGCCAAGCCACCGGGGCCCACTGCTAAATTTGGACATTGACCACCACGAGCGGGCCCTTTTTTAAATTCCTCGTCCACTCTTGGCGCGAAGAATCGACGATGTGCAAGCGGATTTTTTTTTTTCTTCTCTTGCTCAGCCCTTTTGCTTTTTGCGAGATGTGCGCAAAGGAGAAACCCTTCCGGGGTGGCCCTGTCGTGGATCGTTCGGGCTTTTCCGTCTGGTGGATTCTTGTGTTAGCCCTGGCTTGGGTTGACTCCTCTTTTCTTATTTCTCTTTTTTTAATCCGCCTTGAATGAGACCCTCGGGTTCTTTTTTTTTCTCTTTTTCCTTCATTCCAGAATACGAGGAATGTGTCTCTTTGCTCCCTTGACAGGTGGGGGTCCCGAGGCGGGCTGTGCCTTGAAACACGCATATGGATTGCTTTTGTTTTTACAGGAAACGGTATCACTACATATACGCATGCGAAAGGAGCGATATTTTTTTTCTCATCTTTTTCTTTTTTTGCGCCTTGGGTAAACGGGCAAAGCGGGATACCACATTGTGTTGTTGACAAGCGTGGCGTTTTTATGTATCTTGGGAAAATATATTAGGAGTCTAGATTTAGGGATCTGTATGGGAAATGAACACGGAAAGGAATATACATTCTTCTTTATTCATTCTTGAAATGCTCTGCCTTATCTCCAGATGTGTTTATCTTCAGCTTCGTGTTTACTTCCTTCGGGAGGAACTCGGAATTGGGCTCGTTTTTTTTTTCTTTGCTTCGATGAAGACGCGAGTTACGATGATAGAAATAGCATAGATTCACTTCGGTCTTATTACCCATCGCTTACGGATGAGAACTAGCCAATTTACATCCAATGAAAACATGTCCGTGAACATCGTGAGTGGGCTACATGTACGGATCTATTGTATTCCTACGGGATCAGTTATATCAATGATACGGGACGCCAATTGCCAACCGCTCTCCCCCCCCCCCCCCAATCTTCCGTGTCCTCTTGTAATGACACGTACTTTCCGCCCTGCGATGTCGAACAGGCTTTCGTTGCCGGCGTTCTGAGGCGGGCGTATTCCTTCGGCTCCGCGTTTGTCGACGGACGAGAGAGAGATGTGAGATATGATTTAATTTTTAACTGGTGCATTGACACCCCTCCTTATATCCTTGTTTGCAGTGGTATTTTTGCAAAAGGCATCTTCTTGATGTCGCCATTTGGGTGCGGGACGAACTTGAAGTTGTTGCTGGGTTTTCTGGTGGATGGGAGGCTGGGGATAGTATACTGTTCATCTTCCCTTCCCGAGCTAGGCTCAAAGGGGGAATTGGAAGAATCTTCTGAAAGTCTTCGAGATGATTTATTCTTGTTAAGATCGTGGGACTCGAAAACATTGTTAGGCTTATGTAACTAGCTATGAGACACACTCGCTGGAAGTGGAAGGCGCAAAACTGTGGGAATCGTCGAGGGAAGAGCCGTGGTTTGGTTTCTGTGAGATGAGGTCATTGGCTCCACTCTTGTGCATTTGCTTCGAAGAGGTGATAATGATGATGATAGTGTGCGCTAGAAGTATTCCCTTGCAGACTGAGACGTTAACCGTTATGGGCATTTCATTGATAGTGTAATTAGATTAGTTCGAGGACCTGGATGGGAAAATCCGCGTTTTGGGGAGAGGCTATCGTGAGAACGCGTTTGGCTGTCGGAGGAGGCATTTTCTCGTTCGGGCCGGATTCTGCGGATTATTGACAGCTGACATGACTAGTGTCCAAGTTGTATGCTTTCTCAGATCCGGTGAGGTCTTCCTCCCTCTCTCTCTCGCTACGGTGGGTGTTCACCAAGCAAAATCCCGCTTCCGATGATAGAGAAAGGCCTCCACGCTCTCTCTCGCTCGGAAGAGTTTCCTCATTTCGTGATACTACGTCCTTTTCACGGGAGGAACCGCTGCCTCTGGTCCACCTGCCCGGCGGTTTTCGGAGATTCCTCCTGGGAATTTCACGGAGGACGTAATATAGCTCTGTTTTTTTGGTTGCCAAAAGGTCATCCGCCCAGGCGCTCCTCCGCGCTATCATATCATGGGCATCTTCGATCCAGCTAGCTCTATACTCCGGAGTTTCTCCCTTTCCATCGCGCGGCTTTTTTTTTTTTTTTTTTTTAGAGGAATCCTTTTTGAGGCCATCACCTATTATTTCTCGGCGGTACCCGAACCACGCCATCATTGCAGGCTAGTTCGCAATCCGTCCCGTCTCGTCCCATAATAGTTCTTACTAGACCTCTCTCGGGTTGCGTGTGCTCTCGGTTAGGGGAGATAGTTCAGCAAGGGGGAAAAGAGGGCCGTTTATTGCTCGAGCTTGGATTGCTTGGCCTTTTTCAGGTTTATTGAATTTTGTTCGGATGAGGTTTAGTTTACTTGGATCCTTTGGAGCTATCGGGACGGAGACACACCGGACGTCGGGGCCTTTTTTGATATCCATTTTTTCTTCTTCTTTTTTTGCTTCTTTGATTCTTCCTTACGTCTTCACTTGCCTTCTTTCGCTATAGCGTCACGGGATCTGAGACCCGGAGTACACATACTCTCATACTTTCTCATACTTTCCACTTCCGGCCTTCGGTTGACGAGGAAACACTTGTTCCCCCGATTTATGCCTCCACTGTATCATTTACGGTGATTTAATAGCGCTTCAAACACTATTGAGCACGCATATTATCGCAGCCCACCAGCTCAGGCGTCCTTTCCGGTCACCTCACGATCGGCCTTTTCGTCTCGTGCCATTTCAAATCCTTCCCTTCCTCCCATCCTATTACAATTATCTTCCCTGAACGGGGCTTAAGTTGCCCGGCGTGATTTTGACTTCATCGCACTGTAGATCTCTCCCAATCATCGTGGGCACATGACCACTTTCTTCCCATCCTGCGTCGCAGCGAACTAAGAGAGCAAAAAAGGACAAGAATATGAATAACTGGTTCTTTCTCATGCAGGGACACGAAGGGGAGACGATGACGTTCCGAACACGTTCCTCACCCCTTCTTTGTAACCCTCCTGAGATGACTAGGTGCAGATACGAAGGGAAGTGGTGTATATCCATAAAACTGCATGTTCTTGACGGTAAGGCGTTCTGGTTATTCTCATAACGGGCGGGGAGTTAGGCGGGAAGAGAAGAGGAGAAGGGGGTTGATGTAAGCTGGGTGCATATGCAGTATATACATACGAAGGACATGAGGAAGACGCGGATCCTTGGGGCTGTTTCAAGGTGAGTTGTCGCTGTGAATGATGGCTTTGAAGGGGGATCAATCCATCAATGGTGATGATCGAAGGGCGGGGAAGGGTAAGATCAATGCCACACTGGGGGTATTGCATGGTTGGCAGAACGCCCGCCAGGCTGTTTGGGTCAGCACCGTTCAACGGCTGACCTGTCTGTAGGCCGTGTTTTGAGACATGGACATGCAATGAAGATCAATCGGTGATAAATGATTAAAGTTAGGCTTGACAGCAAGGCTGGGCTAGCAAGGTTGCTCGCACTTCATTCAGGGCGCACCTTGTTTCATTGATATCTACGACATAATGAGCAGGGTTCTTCGGGGGTATGGCATTAGATGGGGAAATATCCTTGGCTCCCAATGGTGCCTTATTTCCTTTCCTCGAAGCCAAAGCCAAGATTTCTGGGGATAATATTATTACTTTGTATGAATAAGAAAATGCATCCGCGGATTGTGTTCTCATGTACGTGCATAGATTGGGAAAACAAGACGCGGCAGTGAAACCTGCGGCCCGCTCCTTTCGGTGAAGGCTGCAAAAGCCCTCACGGTCACATCCGCACCTCAGAAAACAGGGCAAAACATGAGGGCGTCAGTACACTGACATTGACAGGCTCCTTCATTCTCTCGGGCGTTTTTTTTTGTCCATGGTGAGGAATGGGAAACTGGGATATCGATTTGATAGGTAGGGTAGCATGGCAGCGTTATACCTCGGTATTATTACAGCAGACGCACGGCTTGCTCAGCTTGACAAGGGCAGACCGCGAAGGGCCGAAGCTTGTTGTCAGCCTGGCTGGCTGGATGGCTGTAGTGTACTTCGTACACTACTTGTAAGATAGCAAGGCGGCATTTGGCTGGTCAGATCGGATTTTCGTGCCTATATACTAAGGTAAACTACTCCGTACTTCGTAGTGGATGGTACAAAGATAGTGAGAAAAAAAGTAATTTGATGAGTCCGGGGCTGGGTGTTGGCGCGGTGCAGGTTCGTCGCTGCATGAGCATGAGCATGACATGGCATGGCAGAGTGGCAGAGAGGCATAGGATGGGCAGGGAAGCGTCGGAGAAAGCGAGAGGCTTCGAATGTCGAGGCTGGCGGGAATCTCGGGGATATTTGCTGCTTCGAGTCCTGGTTCGGGGACCAGGGTCTGGTTGGGTTTGAGTATACGAAGCTCATTTCTAATAACGTGCATATGATGATGATGGGCGGTGTCGAGAGTTGGACGACGCAGTCCCTTCTTCGCTACTTCGTATCGATTGATGTCTGTCTCTCGCTATCCTCTTCTTTGTTTCTCAATGCCAATTTGATGTAACTTGATAGCATCGTCGAAGTCGTGGTCGCGGACAACGAGCAATTTGTCAGCTGCTAAGCACGATTCCATTCCCATGTCCTTGAAATCGATACATCAAATTGATCACTGGTTCTTCACGGCGACATTGTTGGAAGCATGGGAAAGCATGGGAAAGCATGAAAATGTGCATTATTATTAGCTGAGCCAAGATTTCTAGAAAACCCAATATTCCTTCTCTCGGGAGCGGGAGACTGTGTTCAGGAACATGCCTCGATTATGGCAACCGTTCTGGTGATGATGACGATCCGATCCGGTACTCTACCGTTACGCATCCCTCCCCAAGCCATCTCCGTTCCCACGTTCCCAGTCCGCCGTATTCTCTTTACGTTCGTCTGCTCACTCCGCATATTGTGCCCGTCACGAAACCCCCAGCAGTAATCGTACACGACGATATGCTATTAATACTTCCAGGTAGTTTACAAAACCTGCCCTGTTTCCCCGGGACGATGTCATCGTGCCGCTGCCAGTTTTCAGGAACGCTTCCCTCCAGGTTTATCGCCCAATACGCGTTTCCGCCCTGTTGCGAGTCGGGGGCACGATGACGAAACGGACACGTCTTTGCCCGGCCTCGCCTCCGTCTGGGTGCCTTGGTGTATTCGCTCAGATATCAAATTGATGCCTGTCGTGTCGTGTCCTCTCGTTTCAAGGGTCTCGTTTCCAAGGTGGTGGGGCACCAAGGACAGAAAAAGAACCCAAAAATAACGGCCGGGAAGTTATGCGCGGCGATGTCATAGGGTTACATGGGAGTCATAAACTTACTTGGGGAGGGTGAGAACGCTGGCGTATTTAGCCAACGAGAGTCCCTGGGCGGGATCATCGTCCCTCCTTTTTTGCGTCACTGGTATCGATTGGGCACAGATGATGATTTGTGCTTCTGGTGTTTTGGTGTCCTGGTGTCCCGGTGTCCTTGGCGCCGAGTATCCTGAGGCTGCGTTTCTGGGTTGTGAATTGTGAGTTGTGATGGAGCGTTTTCTCGATTGTGCATGATACAAAGTAGATTGACAGCCTTTCAACTACGTTTCGTCCCTTGTTCTCTTCGATTCTTGAAAAGGCACATTGGGGGAACAAACCCGGAGATATACTTCGCTAAAACGTGGCAGCTTTTTAGCGAGGAAACACGCGGATTTAGCAGCCACAGCGCGGGAATAGTTGGGGGCCAAAAAAAGACACCGGATTACGCGGAAGGCAGCTCAATGTTACGCCAATCTGACTCTCACTGTTCTTCTGTCCTCGACGCGACCCTCCGTCCGCTTCCCATTCCTTGTCCCTTGTGTACCTTTCCAACCCTTGATTGATTAATACCATCAAGCTCCGGTATCAACGGCATCAACGGCATCAACGGCATCAACAGCGTCAACAGCGTCACGGCGTCAGGTATCATCGCAGAAGGGGGAACTTGGATCCTGGTCGACGTCAAGCCTCAGGGCGGGCGGTCTCTCTTTTCCCTGGCTCCCATCATCCATGTAACCTCCACACACATCCACACACACACAACGCAGCCTCATTCACGCTGCTGCAGCTGTACAAGTAGAACACGCATAATAACATCACCATGCCTCCCAAACGTCAATTGTTCTCCACATTGTCCCTTCACTCGACATACGCATACGCCCACCCCCCATCTCAACTCTTACGCTTTCCCCTTTCCACGATACCGTTTTTGAACCCATTCCACTGGGAACTAACCCACCTCTTTCCCCCCTTGCCAACGGTAGAACCCGATTTTAGTATGATTCGAGAAATCCAAATGACTCCGAGTCTCGAACATACCCCCATCTACACTACAGTAGTTTACTTGTACACTTTCCTACTCGGTACACTACTCACTCTCGCCGGCATTAGCGGGAAGATAATCATCTCCGCGGACGGCGGAGCGCGGCTTAACAGGGCCCCACGAGGGAGTGGAGGGTAGGAACCGAACACCCACCAACCTTGCCGTCCATCCGTCATCGTACGGTTCAACATTGGGAAACCCACTCGCGCCGGCCTCCCCCGCGTTTTTCTTCCAAAACTCGAACGGAGGGTTTCCTCCGGCCCACATTAAAATGATCCGTTTGCCGAGCGCCACGAACGGTTGCATTCCAGGCGGGGATGGGGGAGGAGTTTCTCACGGTCTTTCACGAACCAACCAACCGCTCGGTAGTGATAGAAGTCTAGACTCCGCGGCAGGCCGATCGCCCGGTGGTGCATTTGTTTTCTTCAGTGTCTCATTTTGGTAGGAACCGTTCGATTCAGTCGGCGAACTCCCGGTGCGTGCGTCTCCTATGAGATCAACGAAACACTTCGACCCCGGAACAGGCACATGGCTGATTCCATTTGCGCTTTCCGGGGATGTTACATGATTATTGAACCAACTTTCGACTTGGACTCCGGGTTACTGCTTGACCCCGTCCAGCAAGGATATCGGAGCCGATCGTCCAGCACTCAAACCCCGTAAGCTATCATGCCACCGGACTCTTTATGCCCAGGACACGCGTCGCCATTCGTTGAGAGAAACGTGGAAACCTAGTGTCACACAATTTTTGCGGGAAAGCTCACAATCCGGCAAACATTTGGAACGCAATGCTCGCAAGAGAAGTGCGGATGGACGCCTTCTTATTCCTGATCGGCTGTATCAGAGAGACGAGCACATCAGGTGGAGACATTGCAGACAGCTAGATAGACACGGTTCTCGGGATGTGAAAGCAAAGCCGCGAGTCGTTTAGTTCGCGGTCCTACAAACGAGTCAAGAGAATATGAATATCGAATCCCGCAAACATCCCCTTGAAGGAAGAGAGCACATCCCGGGACGTCCTGCATCTACCAGCCGGAGGAATTGATATCATACAGGAAGATCGTTCCATGCATGGCATAAGCGAGCTGAAGTACACTATAGAGCTGTTCAGGCGAGGTGATTTACCTTGAGGCACGGATGAAGTCATTCGAATCGGCCCCCGTAATCAATGCAGTCCCCTCGAAAGGTGAACTAGTCGCTTCTACCAGTCTAATCTGAGAAGCCTGCTGACTGCTGACTGGCGTCCATGGCGCGAGGGCCGATACAAGGTGGTAGCGCAGGCCCCCAAGCAGGACTTGGAAAAGCCAAGAGCTTCATTACTACATCCCATAACCCTGAACCAGGAGTCGACGGCGCATGAGTCGCTTCTATCTTCGAAGTGACGTAACATTGAGCCTTGCGTTAGCTGTAAAACCGGCGGCTTCAAGATCCATAGCTATGCTGCCGCTTGGGAAACCCAATGCCACCCCTGCTCCGCCCTCAGCTGCGCCTGCAGGGCTAGTCGTGGTTCCTCCCCCCCTCCTCTGGGAATGGAGGGAGGGTATCCAAGGCCTACTCCCCGATAATGTAAGGCTTCTAGAAGAGGAAGAAGAGGTAGCTAAGGTGAGGACCGGCAGGGAGCTGCAGGAACTAGTATATGTATGTCCTACACCGGTAACGGTAACTGCAGCCGGTGGATCTGACCCGGAACCCCGGGCGCGGAATCTAGGCTGCTTGCCTAGGTAGCCCATCGCGCCGTATCTACCTCATCTCCGTTATCCTCTGTACCCATCGTATCCGTTTAGAGATTTAGAGCTGCAGTCGGCTCATAGACGCGTTGGGTGGGAATGTTAGCGACCACCATGAGGGCAGATTTGAAGATATGTATATGTCACTGTCGTTGAGAAATGCCACTTACAGGAGGCCAGTGACAAGCTAGGTCTCTAAGACGCTGATGAGGGGGGTGACAGTTACCGAACATTTTCACCTAAGCTCTTATACCACGACAATAAAAAGGAGAGGAGATACCTCAACTATAGCTGTAGGCCGTGATAACCACCTACCCCGATGTTAATAGTTAATTCGATTAAAGTGATTGTTGCCATCTCTTCAATAGAACTAAGAAGCCTCCCCTAACACCCTTTTCGCCCGCTCACGCACTGAGGACCTTTTCTTTTGGCCCTACGCGGTACACACCAACCTTTCAAGGAGGAAAAGGAAACCGTGTATGTCTCGACATGGTCTTCCCTCGCAGGACGGCGGGCCACCCCGAGTGGTATATTTGGCATTGGCGGTATTCCTTTTCGTACTCCGTACATCGTGTATCCTACGCTGGAGGCGGATAGGACTTGGCGATTCTTCGCCCCTCACTTCCCCCACGCCACATTTCTAACCCTGATACGTGGGAGAATGGATGGAGATGACACCTGCCCTGGGGTACAGTCTAAATTTCCCGGTATAAATCCTACCTAACGAACTGCCGTTTCATCGAGTATGGCGGACCGTGGACCTTGCACCGATGTTTCTGGATGACATTGGGGTCGTTAGCCACCAGGCTATCTGGCAAAGCCCAAACCTCATTCATTCTCAATCGTTTCATCTCATCTTGACCCCAGGGTGCCCTCTCGCACCCCATCTAACCGTTCCCGTCCACGTCATCTAGGGTCCTAGCCGGGGCCTAGATTTCCTAGTAAAACCTGTCCGGAAGACATCAATGGTCACTTTTTTTTGCCAGAGGTCAAATCAGTACACCGCAGTATCCCTGGAACATGCCTTGGATGAAGGTCTCAACTCACGCAGAAAGGGTGCCTAGATCCAAGCTATCATTCTCGCTTTCGAGCCTGGACAACGCTGAGAGAAAGTCTAGTTTCTGGAATTTATGGCATCAATGGCCCGTGGCTAGTGCTCCGTCGCCCGTAGCGTGCCATGACATCCACGAAGCTAGAAGAACTAGAGGCCGTATTCAACATCACCAGACCAGCCTCAAAGGGAGCTTCGCGACACGTCGGAACAACCCACTGACTTGTGGTATTGTTGATGCAATAAAATGCATTTCTCTATTGCAGATGAGCCTCTCCTTTTTGAACCCTATTAGACCATGGAACTCTGTGATTCGTTCTAGGCTCGATGTTCCATGTCAAACCCGGGGACCAAAGACCAAAGAACCCGGATGGCTCATATTTCCCGTTTCGGGTAGCTTCAACGCGCCATCTTCGAGCCAGAAATAAGCTCCCTCCGTAAAGGGGAGATTGAATTGACATCGGCTGCATTTTCGATGTTTCCTAACTTGGTTGTACAGGGCGAACGATATCCGGAACAATATCCGTTGCACAATACAGCCGAATCGAGCTTTGGAGCGAGGGCGTCGATCAATAATCAAGACCCTCCTCGGTGTGACCGCCCTACCTCATCCTCCCTCGTCCTCCCCCATGGCCAGACCAGGCCAGACCGAGCTGTCTCATCTCCCCACCCCCAAGGCAGCCTGGCCAGCAGGGTCATACACATAATAATAATAACCAGAATCCCTTTGTGCTTCCGCCCTCCTTCAATACAACCTGGTCTAGGCATACGCCACTAGCGCATCAACCATCCCACGCCGAAAAGGACCCTTATGGCCTCCGATATAACGACCCAGCTTTCCCCAGAACATCCCTTACCCACGCCGTACAGCATGGGGTTAGAACCAAAGAGAGATCTTCGAGAAGAGCCCGCGATCGTTTCTTCCTTCCTCTCTCACTAGTAGATAAAATCCTCGATGAGAACTAGAAAATAACAAACCCCATAACTCCGAGTTTGTGAGGCATATATATCCGCCGGAGACCATGGCGATGATCATCAAGATGCCTCCTCGACCTCTACGGATCATCATCGCGGCGGTGTTCCTGATATTCATCACCTTCATCTTGTTCAAGAGCGACTGGGTATCGATAAATGACTTGACGCCGCCGCCGCCGCCGCCGGAACGACAACATGACCCGGCCCCAACTAAGCCCGAGACGACAGAAACCGAAACCTCCGGATGCCACTTCCACGAGGCATCGCTGTACGTTTCCTCTTTCTACTGCTTCATCCTTTCTGAAAACCCCTTGCACCCACTGCTCTATTCTTGAGATTTTCCGTTCCACCTGCACGCCAAATCATATTAACAGGTTGGACTTCGTGGATAAAGCGTATGCCTCGTTGGCACGACCGAATATGTAGTTAAATCATCCGCGACGCCGACCACCGACGCAGAACCGCCATCGTTCACTGGCTGTCACAAACACGGCTCAGATCTGTACGTTTTTCGTTTTCTTATCCCCGCCGATATTGCCAGTATCGTTTGAAGACCTAACCGAGAATTACGCCTCACTTTTTTCTGCTTTCTAGTTTCTGCTTCGGTCCGGACGGTGATGAAGTCCAACTGGTGCTCGCATCTGACACCAACCCGACGGGATCGGAAGAGCATCCCGACGAACGGCATTGCCACTTCCATGCTGGCGTCGAGTAAGTGGAAAAGACCTTCATATCGAGGGAGTAACCATTTTTTCTCTCCGTCTCTCTCCCTCTGACAGCGGAAACCGCAGACACTGCGTTGGGCCGGAGCCGAGCACGCCGGGCGAGTCGGACGAGGACCGATGCGGTCGAGTTCAGCGAGACTACAACGTTCCTTTGCGGCTCGTACTTCTCGTCATAATATTGGTCACCAGCGCAATCGGTAAGGATGATTTACCGCGGAAAGCCCTCGACGGATCCTCTCTTCGAATGGAAACTAACACAGACCAGGCGTCTTCGGCCCTATATTCCTATCCGTGTACTTGCCCCCAAAGTTCAACATCGTCCTGGCCCTACTTAAGCAGTTCGGCACCGGAGTTGTTATCTCGACCGCCTTCGTTCATGTAAGTAAACTGCCAAACTACGATGACGCCCCAAACAACGTTCCCGGCCTGCGTCTTCAGAAAAACTGACATTGCTTGAATAGCTATACACCCACGCCAGCCTCATGTTTTCCAATCCATGCATAGGAGACATCGGCTACGAGGGCGTAGCATCCGCCATCCTCATGGCCGGCCTCTTCGTCTCCTTCTTCATCGAATACGCCGCTCACCGGATTGCCGACCTGTACATGCCAGCTAAGGACGCGACGGAGGGAAACGCCGCCCTGAGCCGCCAGATGATCAACATTTCAGTCATGGAGGCAGGAATTCTTTTCCATTCACTGCGTGAGTTAACATGCCAAAAGGATCACCCCTCCGTTAAAATCTCTCTGTTTCATGGCCATGGGGCTGATTCGTATCGTACGCGCTCGCAGTAATCGGCTTAACCCTCGTCGTCACAGGAGACGCCTTCTTCATCACCCTCTCCATCGTAATCATCTTCCACCAAGCCTTCGAAGGCATCGCCCTAGGCAGCTGCATCGCCGCCCTCGGCCACGCCTCCAACCTCCAACTCTCCGTCCACTCTCACCACCACCACCACCACTTCCCTCCCGCCGAGGAATCCGGCCTAGAAGACGACGATTCCCTCGCGACCGCCTCTCCCGTGCCTCTGCGCAAGAAGTTACTCCTCGCCAGCGCCTTCGCCCTCGTCACGCCCGCGGGCATGGCTATGGGGATCTGCGTCCTGAATAGCTTTAACGGGAATGATCCCGCTACGATCTGGGCCATCGGTTCGCTGGATGCCTTTTCGGCGGGGATTCTCGTGTGGGTGGGCATTGTGGAGATGTGGGCTGGGGATTGGATGCTTGGGGGCAGTATGGCGCACTCGAGGCCGGTTGTTGCGGCGCTTGGGTTGGTTGCTCTTGTTTCTGGGATGGCCTTGATGAGTTTCTTGGGGAAGTGGGCGTAGAATGTTATCTTTGGTGCCTCAACAATAATCACGGCAAGAGAGCAGAAGAGTTCTCTTGTCGACAGCTTGTCCCTTTTCTAGGACCTGAGGGTGATAAGAGTAGCGCTGGAGGAATCGTGCGAACGGCATCTACGAAGACACATGTGTGGTGTGGTTACAAAACGGCATCGTGGACATCTCCCGTTGAAATCCAAAAGAAAGTATTGGACAGCCTTGTTAGGATAAATACCGTTGGTACTCTTCAGTCAAGAGTTCAACATCCGAAATCAATCAAACACAAAAGTCTTCCGCGCCATGTCCACTGGACTGAGAGTCCACCTCCACCAATTCCTCAGACAAAAAGCACATCAATGACCTCCAGCCCACACCCCGAGCAGCAAGCACAAAACAGACTGACCATAAAACATGCGGCCTTTCGAGCAAAAGACAAGACGGAAAGCTGAACGGAAAAGAAGGAGGAATCTAATAAACACTCTCGAAGCGTCTAACCGATAATAATAAAACACAAAACCCTTCCCTCCCTTTTTAGTTTCCGAAATGATGGGTGAAAAAAGTGACGAAACAAACGAGAAAACCGTCCTTCCAACCTCTTAATACACTCGGCAAAGGATGAAAAAAGAATGATCTCGATCTCTCTTGTAGAACAATGCGCCGTTCCCTTGGCTGTAATGCTCAAGAACAAAAAGGAAGTGAAAAAAGAAGGAAGTAAAGAACACACAAAACACCCCAGAGCCAATATCCATCCTCCCTCGTAGTTAACAGCAATCCATCGATTCCCTACCCCCTTATCTTTAAGGAACTGTGTGAAAAAAGTAAACACCCTGGTTTCTCTCTTTTTTTTCTGTTGTACATGGTTTGTGTTTTGGAATTCTAATTTCAGTGGCTTCCAACGCCTTGGAATCTCCAATCCCCCCTTTCTAATGCTTCAAGAGCTATTCGTATCACGCATCAATCTCCCCATCAATCATGGCAAGACGTTGCTTGGTCGTCTTCGCCTTCTTGCTGCCCGTACGTCGTTTCTTGGCCGCCTTGGTGTCAGGCTCCGCCGCCACCGGTGTGGCCGAGCCCGAAGCCTTGTTGTCGTCGAAATGACCCTCGCCTATTGTAATTCCATCGTTAGTGGTCTGCTGCTTGCTCATTTCCTGCCGAGAAGGAAGACACTTACCCTCATGGTACATCTCGTCGAGACTGACACCACCATTGGCGGCTCCGTTATCTACCACCCTCTTCCTCTTACCGCCCCTCTTCTTCTGCACCTTGTCGTACTCTCCGCTCTCCAGCAGCTCCTTCTCGCGTCGCTCAATCATCTCTGCCTGCTCGTCGTCCGCAAGCCACATGGCGATATCGCGGTTCCTGTTCTCCGGTGCCCTGCGGCCAGAGAAGTCCACGCTGGCACCGCCACCTTGGATGACCACGCGCTGCACTTCTTCCTTCTGGAGTGCCCTCTTGCGGATACGCTCCTCGATCGTGCCGCGCGTGATGAGACGGTACACCGTGACCTGCTTCGTCTGACCCAACCTGTGAGCTCGGTCCATGGCCTGCGAGTCTATCGTAGGGTTCCAGTCGGAGTCGTAGAAGATGACCGTGTCGGCCGTCGTCAGGTTGATACCGAGACCACCGGCACGCGTGGAAAGCAGGAAGATGAAGATCTCGGGTCGAGTCTGGAAGTCGTGCACCGTATCCCGTCTGTCCTCGAGCTTCGTCGATCCGTCCAGACGGCAGTATTTGTAGTTGCGGTAGGTCAGGTATTCCTCCATGAGATCGATCATGCGAGTCATCTGGAAGTAGAGTAGGACACGATGACCCTCGTTCTTGAGCTTGAAGAGTAGCTCATCCAGCTTGGCCAGTTTGCCGCTGTCAGTAACAAACCGGCGCATTGACGGAACTGTGATGTTGTTGAACCGCTTCTTCTCGTTGTCGGGGGCGGGGAGCATCTTGGCGGGCGGCATGAACGCGGGACGGATGTTCTGTTTGATGAGAGCCTTTTGCTCGACGGGGTTGGGTCCGTAGAGTATCCGCCTAACCCCAACGTTGAAGAAGGCTTGCTCTCGCTCAAAGCTCGTCGAAGGATCGTTGCAGACGACGCCGATGGGCGGTGCCGAGGCCGGGGGTCGAGCCGCTTGCTCCAGTCTTCCAAGGCCGAGATGATTGTACTTGACGCGTGCGACATTCATGAGATTTCGGAGGATTCCCTCACCAGTGATCTCCGCGAGAGGCTGCCTATTTTGCCTTTCCTTAATTAGGAATAGAGCGTGGCCGGGCGTGTAGTCTTTGTCCTCGGGTTCGGAGTACGCCACGGCCAGCCGGCCAAGCCTGTCCTTTCGGGCTACCGCATCAGCGGCACGCGCCACGATACTGGAGTGAGTCGCCTTGTAAACGTCGCCGGGCGAGGCATCAGAGAAGCGGAGCCAAGAAAAGGTATCAGAGCCTTGCATGCGCTCCCGGATGTTGTCGGGAGTGAAAATGTTCATCATGTGGTTAAGCGCCTTGTTTCTCCAGCCAGCCTTGACGTTATCCGCGCTCGCCTTGTTCAACCGACCATCGCCCTGCCAGACACGTACGGGCAAGGAGTAGTCGATCAAGTTTCGCGTCGAGTACTTGACCGTCACGTCGTTGCCCTCGCGGACAAAGGACGCCGTCTCGCCGAAATGGCTAAAGGAAAGAGGCGACGTCGTGTCGGCTCGCTCAAACAGATCCGGGTGGTTGCAGACTTTTCGGAACTGCATGACGAGGTTCATTAGCGTGCCCGAGTCGTTGTCGTCGCCTAGCGTAGCCTTCTCGATGAGGTCCATGATGCTGATCTGGTTGCGCAGGTTAGTGTAGTAGGCGCGCTGCCGGTACGTGAGGTCGCAGAAGACGTCGAGCTCGATCTTGTCGCCGAGCTCCTTCTGGACATGCTTCTTCACACGACGCAACATGAAGGGCTTGAGGATCATGTGCAGACGCTTGAGTTGGTCCTCGTTAAGTTTCGTATTACTCTGAGCGTGAGACTCGATATCCTTGGAGAACCATTCGCTGAACTCGTCGTGCGAATCGAAGAGCGAAGGCATGATGAAGTGGAGAAGGGCCCAAAGCTCCTGCATGTTGTTCTGGATGGGCGTACCCGTAAGAAGAAGTCGGTTGCGGCAGTGGAAGCTCAGCAGGCACTTCCATCGAGAACTTTGAGAACTCTTGATGGCCTGGGCCTCGTCGAGAATCATGTACTGCCACTTCATCTTCTGGAAGTAAGCGACGTCCGACACGACGAGCTGGTAAGACGTAACGCAGACGTGGAAAGAAGCCTCCTTCTTGTACGTCGAGTGCTTCCGGTCCCAGAACTTGCGGAGCACCTTGCGGTCCGCCGCGCTACCCCAGTACGGCAGGATCTTGAACTCGGGAACGAACTTTCGGATTTCCTGCTCCCAGTTGTGGAGGGTAGACGCGGGGGCGACGACGAGGAACGGGCCCCAGATGTCGTACTTCTCGGCAAGGTATGCCATGACCGAAATGGACTGAACAGTCTTTCCGAGACCCATCTCGTCGGCGAGGATGCCGTTGATGCCCTGCTCGTAGAGGTTGACGAGCCAGTTGAGACCCTTGAGCTGGTACTCCTTGAGCTGAGCGTTGATGAGCTTCGGCTGCTCGATCTCGACATCGCCGAGACCCGTTGGGTTCTGGAAGTTCATCTCGCCATCCTCATCCATGTCTTCATTGTTGAACTCGCGGGCCTTCTTCTGGGCTTCGGCGATGGCATTCTGAGCGTTGGCGATGGCGGCCGCCTTGAGCTGGCTCTCGTCTTCGTTGTCGAAATCAAGATTCTCAAAGTTGCTGACCTTAGTGCCGACGGGGCCGGTGGGCATTTCGATATCCAGGTTGTTCTCGGGGATCTTGTCCTTGTCCTCGACGGCCACATCGGGATGGTCCGTGCTGCGCTCGACCTCGTTCGTCTTGATCTTCTTGCCGATGAAGTGAGAGTACAGTTCGGTCTGCGAGATGAGGAAGTTGAGCTTCCTCTTCTGCCGGGCGGCTTCGCGGTCGGCTTCCTCCTTCCGTTGGTTTTCGAGTTCCTGTCTCTCGGCCGCCTTGCGGAGGTCGCGCTCTTCTCGCTCGTTGCGCTTCCAGAAGCTCATCATGTCTCGCATAACCCTCTTGGCACGAGCCTGCTGGTCCTTGGTGCCCTTGTTCGTCTTGAGCTGCCACCTCTTGGCTTCCTTGGAAGCGAGGATGGCCGTCTTCTTCAGGTTCGAGGACTTGGTGGCGTAGGAGTCGGTCGCCAGCTTGTTGGCCTTATTGACGTCCTTGCGTGCCATATCTCGCCAGATTTGATCGTAAATCTGATTGTAACCCTTCGACTGGAACTTGGCATCGGGCGGAGCCTCTTCTTTCTCCTTGGACTTCTCCTTACCCTCCTTGCCAGCCTTGGGCTCCTTGTTCTCCTTATCCTTATCCGTCTCTTCGGTTTCCTTCTCCTTCTCCTTCTGCTGCTTCGACTTCTTGCTGAGCTTGATGCGGATTCTGCCTTCCTCCTTGGGAGGCGGCAGCTCCTCGCCAGCATCAAGAGCAGCCTGAGCCGCCTCAGCCGAGGCCTTCTCGGCCTGCTTTTGCTCCTTGGACTTCTTGGGTCTCGAGCCACGGCCCTTTGACTTGCCCTTCGTGGTGGTGGCGGGGGTTTCGGCGTCGGATGCGGGGAAGGATGACATGGTGCCGCCCTCAAGGTTAAGATCAACGGATCGAACAGGGCCCTTGAGACCCTTTTGCAGAACAAGCTTGGTCTGCTGGGCCTTCTTGTTCGCCCGTTCGGCTTCACGCAGGTGCTTCTGGCGTTCAGATTCGTCCTCGGCAGCGCGGGCCTTAGCAAGCGCGGCCTCCTTCTGCTCTATCGTGGCAGCCATGGACTTCTCTCGTCGTCGCTTTCGCTGCATGTCCTTCTTGCGTTCCTTCTCGGCGAAAACTTCACGCTCGCGGACCTCGTGCAGTGCCTCTTCGTAGTAGAGTTCGTCATATCTCCTCTTACCAATTTCGGAGTAAGCCAGGAGATGGTCGAGGCCACCCTCGACAAGGTCCTTCCTCCGGGCACGATTACGCGAGTCCTCGGTGTCCTTAGCGGTCCGGAGGCGTTTAGCGGAACGTTCTTGGAAGGCATCAGCCTCCTCGGCAAAGAGATCCTGGTCTTCTTCCTCTTCGGCAGCCTCAGCATCTAGTAGCTCCATCTCGAGAAGAATCCTCTTCTCCTTGGCGGCGGAGATGGCAAGGCTCTTGGGCTGGCCATTAGATTGACGCTTAGCCGGCACGCGAGGAGTGCTGGAATCCCTCTGCGACGACGTGGATGCTCGACGGTTGGAGCTCTTGGGTGTGCTCTCCGCGTCCCTGATGTCGGAAACGCGTCCCTTAGACTTACGAGAAGGCTTTTCTTTCTTCTCTTTGGCCTTGGGAGGCATCTTCTTCTTATCCTTGACAGGGCGTTCCAGCTCTGGTTCGGGCTCGGGCTCGGTGTCAGGCTCTGTCTTGGTGGCGGTCACATCTGGCAAGGTCTCGTCCTCCCTCTCTGTTTCAGGCCTCAGTTCAAGTTCCTTCTCGGGCTCGGGCGCACGTAGACTGTTAAGCGTAGTCTCTTCCGGTCGCCTAAGGGGACGTTCAGGCGAGGGCTCCCTCAGAAAACCGACACCGCGACGGGGAGACGGTTCCCGCAAGGTTTCCCTGACCTCGGACCGTACAGGTGTCGTTGGGCGAAGCCTGGGTGCGGGTTCGGATAGGATGTTGGAAAATGACATAGGGTCGGCAGCGCGGCTAGGTGTGGACTGGAGGAGGAAACAGGAAATATTAGTCGGATGAACGTGAAGAAGAAGAAAGGAAGTAGGTTGACACGGCGGGATGTCACATGACAGGGAAGAGCGAGGGTAAGTATACTTACAGAGACAGGCTTAGAAGGCACAGGAGCTGATGGGGGCGATTGGCTACGAAGCAGCGAGGGCAGCCCTGCGCTTACAGAGGCACTACCTCCGTTTGACATGGGCCGCATGTTAGGCGAAGTAGTGTGGACTGGCCGAGGCGAACCGGCTACTTGGTGTCGTCCGGATGGGCTGGCAGTCGCCGACAGACCATGAGGTCGAGAATGAGGACTCCTGGGTTGGAATGTAGAGGTTTGTGGCGATGTGTATGTGCCGTTATTGTAAGGGTGTTGCTGGTCAATGGACGATGATGAATAGGCCGAGGCCTCACGAGTCTGGCGTGGCAAATTTCAATGTTAGAGTTGATGATCGGGTTAAGTTTTTAGTTCGATGATGGGGATGAAAGAAGAATGAAAGGAAGAAAAATTGGACGATTGGGGATGGGTCGACTGGAATTGTATCGCTCAAAAGAAGGGGGCTAAGGGGAAGAGAAAAAATAGTTGATTTGGTGCTTTGGGCGCAGTGGCTCGTTCTTTCCCGTAATACAAGACGTTGGATTGGGGGAAGGGGGTGATCATCAATCAGAACGTGAAAGCCAAAGCCAGGGTGGTTTTTCTCACCAAAGTGGGAAATGGAGCGAAACGGCACCATCCCTGGTGGGCACTGTGGTCTGAATTGGATATGGACGTGAAAAAAAGCAACCAACACAGAAATAGGACATGGTTTTGGATGATTCGGATGGGAAAAACGCGTAGGAAGGGATAGGGAAGAACAAGAGGAATTACACGGAATATTTGAGCCTAGTCGGCCTGCGGTAGTTCTAGACATAGGGAGAGGAGGACAAGAGAAAGAGGAGGTGGCGCCTGCTGCAACTTACCTTGGGCGTCGACGCGCCTTGCCAGGATCCTGTCTCGGAAACCCGGCGCTCATTCGTCATAGTATCTGTGATGGAGTCGTAGAAGCTCCCCTTCTCGCGAGGCTGCTCCTTCTGCGGCGGAGGATAATACGCCGGGGAGCCGCGCATCGGCGATGGCGGAGCGGCGTGGAGATGACCGCCAGCCGAATTCGATGAAGAGTGGAGAGGAGGAGGCGGAGGCAAGGATTGGCCGGATCCCACGGACGGGGACATGAAGGAGTTGAGAACGGGCCGCGGCGGCGAGTGGTGGTGGTTCGCAGACGTGCCTGACTGTGACGGGTAAGGGGGGAACTCGGTTTGTGTGGGCGACCGGAGGCTGAAGGCCGAGTGTCGTGGGGGCCCTTGGGGAGGACGCGGAGGCGCGACAACCGAGCCCGCCGGGTTCAAGATGTCTCGCGGATGTCGCCTATCTCTCTCGTCATCTTTGCCCGGGGGCCTCTGGAGAACGGTGGAACGGAAGTTGGACTCCATTGCGGCCGGCCGTGTTGGAAATCGCGATTTGGGTTTCCCTTGGATCTCGCCTTGTAAATCAAGCGGAGATGGGGCCAACGAGCCCGACGACAACACGGCGGGTTGTCGTCGCGGGTTGGGGATCAGAGGTAGAGATGGATGCTTCTATTCAGGTTTCGAACTCATGTGCGATACGAGATGGAATTGGCTGGGTTTCGGGAGAGGGATAATAACGCGTCCGAACTTGTTTTCGATAGATTCGGGTACAGCAACACGATGAGCCCAAGTATGGATCTGGTCTAGAAGGGTTGGTGGTGGCGCTCTTGGGATATTTTCGCAAGAAGAGCGGATAGATCAGATTTATTATCGTCAAGAATCGTTCGCGGGTGGGCTGACGGGGGCGTCTTCTTTCGTTCGAAAGGATAAAGAGGACAGAGTATTAGGTGATGCTGGTCGGCGAGCAAAGGGTGACAAGGCTCGAAGTTGTCAAATTTGCTCTTCTGGATTAAAACACGACGGGAGAAGAGAATAAAAGTCGATGCGAGGAACAAAGGCCGGGATCGTTGGTTTACAAATGCGTGGGAAAAATCCGGCGGCACGCGCACAATTTCGGCAAAGGAAAATGAGACGTGGTTTTGGTGATGCAGGAAATAGGGAGGTTTAAAAAAAAGCGAGACAGGACGCGAGCGAAGCGCCCGGTGAAGATTAGGGGAGATGGTCAGGGGGGTTGGCGATGGTGTTGCGGTGATGGTGATGATGGTGTCGAGATGAAAGATGGGAAACGGGTTGGGAGGAGGATGAAGGGAAAGGAAAGGGGGTTTGGAAATGGAAATGCGGTCAATGGGGCGAGGGATGATGGCTTTGATGGAGCCATCCATAACAATTGCCTAGGAGTTGCACCTTCGAGTGGTTTTTTTTTCCTGAGGGGTGCGTTGGCGTTGTTGGGGTCGAGCCAGGCCGTCGTAGCCTGTAGTGTAATCCGCAATGCACAATCCGGAATCCCGTGAAGGTGGGAGAAGTGCGAGATTGGGCGAGTGGGCGAGTGCGGCCCAGGTCCAGCCCAGTCTGAGTTGTACCGCGTACCGATTCGATCTATTCTCAGCCGAACCCACCCTTGCTCAGCTTTATCAGTGCCTGGACCCCTGAGGTACCGAATACAGTGTACTTGTTATTGGGCTGTCCAGATCGGGCCAATGGCAGCCCCGTGTCGGCTCGTCAAGCGCATCCAACGGTCAATCAGTACCCGCCCCATCTGGGGGCAAGATCACGCGCAAAGTACCGAGTACAAAAGACCCGAGACTGCCCAGCTTCCGTGATAGCTTCACAATACTGGCAACTCCAGCAATCGCCAAAAATTGGGCTTTCGAGGAGGTTAAAACAAATATATGGCGAAATGAAAATTTGGCCCGTCGAAATATCTTTTTTCCCTCGCTTTTTTCTCATCGCGGGATCTTTTCCTACGTCCTGACAGTGTGGATCTGACAGCTACAGCAGGGTTGGCGGTACCTGTAGACTCTAATTACTGAAATGGAGCAATTATTACCAGGTCCCAACGTGACAAGATCCTCCTCTTCTCCTCGTTCTGCTCATCACCGGGTCGTTCGCAGCTGGTCGAAGCAGATGAGACACCACCACCCGGAGGTAAAATTTGCCCAGTCATAACCTAAAAATCCATCCCACTCCCCATTCCGTTAACCTTTTTCCCCTCTTTCTCGCCGTGATCATCCTGCTTCGTTCCTCTCCACTCTTCCATCCCTTCCATCGCCACAAATACCCGTCGCAGCCCTCCTCAGACACGAAATTATTTCACATTTTCTATTCTGGTGATGACGATCACCAAACCCGACATTGATTCAAGCGCCAACAGCTTGAGCTGAGGGTGGTGGGTTGGTCATCACTCTCACGTGATGTAGAAGGTACCTTGGAGAAAGTACCCATTCACCCGCCATCTTCCGACACGTTGAGGCAGATTTCGACCACGCCTGATTACGTACGAGGATCTCATGGCATTTCTTCCATCACCAGCATGCCGACTGTAGATTTGAGACGGATTTACTTGCCCCCAGAGCATCGATCGGCACCCTTCACATGAAGGTAGTCTCTCGGAATTCTTTTCTTCTTTTATTTAAATTTTCATTTAACCATCTGATATTATTACTTCGAATCCCATCTTCAAAGTCGTCGCGTCAAAAGTAGAGTCCTAGGGATCGTAGAAACTCCCGCCCTAATGCTTAGGCTGAATGATAGTGCAAGATATTTGCACGAGCAACAATTCATGGATGGCCGACGCTATTGATTCTATTGATTCTATTAATTTTATTGATCTATATAAGGTATCTCGAGAACATGTCGAGCAGAAATGGGAAAAGCATGATCCATCTTTTTGAGTGTCAAATCCACAGTTGCACCGCCCTTCAAACCTCAGGATTCTCTTAACTCCCTCCCTCGCACCGCCTCGTATTATACAGTATTTCGCCGGCGCACTGTTCCTTGAAGCCAGCTAGCCAGGAAGTTTCAGTTTGTGTTGGCTCTTTAAGCTAATCGGCACCTAACTTTCTCCTCCCAGAGTCAGCGACACCTAAGTTTGGTACCATCTAGGACCTTGCTTGAATCGTGCGCGCACACGCTGTTTCATTTCTCAGAAGAAACGCGTTCGAGAAGGCACACATCTGTACGCAGTCAAAAACATGTGCTCCAAAGAACCAAAAATCATGGTCTCAATGAGATTCAATCACTATGCGAAACTGCGGTTTGGGGGACGCACGATGGGAGGTTTTATTGTCACTATCTACACGACGAGGAGGAAGTTGCTCGGCATCGAGGAGGACAGGACAGGATCCGAAACAAAAAATTCAGATTGCCTACCCCCAAAATAGGTGGTCTTGTAATATGTCTTCTTCTACTTCGTATCTTGGATAAAAAAACAAACTTGTCAGCCATCCCATCCCGGTTGACCTCCACTCTACCACACGTCTGTCTCGGTGGACCCTACATGAAACATGCTGAAAAAAAACAAAGACGGACTCAACACCTGTATTTTGCCCTTTTGACTAAATTATAGCCCCTCGGAAGCCATATTCTATGGCCCTTCCTTCCGAAGCCTGTTATGTAGGCCCTTTTTTCCCTTCCCTCGCCGCCCCGTTTTTTCTTTTTATATCTGCCCTCTTTCTCTAAAAAAGGCAGCAGTCCCCATGCATGAATGCTTTTTCCCGGGCGGCCAGTCTTCATGAAGTCGTGATCAACAATGCAATCCCTTTGTCTATTTCGATGTCCAACAGTTCATGCCAACGTAGTTTCGTTCTCAGAATAACCGATGCCCATGGGGCTGAAAATAAAAAGAAAAGGAAAAAAAGAAATCGAGTAGTAGTATCTCTCGCTTTTTCTTTTGTTTAGACGGCGCCGGAAGAAATCATCTTCTTTCGGAGGTAGTTCTTGTACTCGGAGATGGTACCATCCCAAGGCTTGATGGTCTTGTTGTCGCATACGAGAATCTCCTTGGCAATCTTGTCCAAAAGTCTATGGAAACTGTTAGTTATTGTCCTTTCATAGCCATACTTGGGGGGGAGAGATCAAACATACCTGAAGTCGTGACTGACGACGACAACACCACCGCTAAAGGCGTTGATGGCCTCAGCTAAGCTGTCGATTGTGGGGATATCCAAACCGTTGGTAGGTTCGTCAAGAAGAAGCATGTTGGGACCGTCGATGGCGAGAAGGGCGAACACGATACGGCTCTTCTGGCCTTCCGAAAGTGTACCCATGAGCGCAGTCTGGGCCTCGCCGGTAAGACCGTAGCGGCCAAGCTGTTGTCGCCAGTACTGGTAGTCTTGGGAGATGGCGGGGTACTTGTCGCGCACAAAGTCGAGGGCCGACTTGGTGAGGTCGAGCTGCTCAGCGCTGTGCTGAGAGTACAGGCCAAGCTTCAAGTGGGTATGCCTGGTGACGCTTCCTTCACGAGGAGAAAGCTTGCCGGTCATGAGTCGGAGGAGAGTCGATTTGCCAACACCATTGGGTCCCACGAGAGCCGTTCGGGAATCCATGTCAAAACCGAGATCGAGGTTCTTGTACAGATCGTCCTTGGCTTCCCCAGAGTAGGCGAAGCTGACATTGTCGAAAGAGAGGACGGGAGGAGGCAACTTCTCGACATCGGCGAAACGGAAGCTGAAGACCTTGTCGGGGATGACGGGCTGGATGAAGCCATCGGCTTCCATCTTGTCCAAAATCTTCTGTCGAGACTTGGCCTGTCGTACAAGGTTGGCGTACGTACCCGCGCTAGCGATGAACTTCTTGATGTGGGCAATTTCATCCTGCTGCTTGTGGTAAGCCTTCATCTGGTTGGTCTCCTGTTCGCTTCGAGTCTTGATGTAGGAGTCGTAGTTTCCTCCGTAGTAGACGAGCTTCTGCGCCCTCATGTCGATCATCATCGTGCAGACACCGTTGAGGAAATCCTGCGAATGAGAGACGAGCACGAGAGTACGGTCCCACTTCTTCAGGTACTCTTCCAACCACACACAGGCTTCGAGGTCAAGATGGGCCGTGGGGTCATCGAGCAGGAGGAGCGAGGGCTTAACGAACAGAGCCTTCGCGAGGGCAACTCGCATTCGCCAACCACCAGACATGTCCTTAGTCTTCTTGTGGATGGTGTGCTTGTTGAAGCCCAGACCAGTTAGGATGAGGGAGGCGCGGGTCTCGAAAGTGGAAGGATCCATCTTGTCCATATGGTCGTAGAGATCCATAAGGACAGGGCTCTCGGGACCCTCTTCCTCGAGCAGCTTCTCTGCAAGCTTATCGAGGCGGTCCAGCTCATTCTTCGCCTCGGTAACAACCCATTCAAGGGCACCGAGTTCGCTGGGAGGAGCACCTTCATTAAGAAGATAGATGTCGATATGTTCGGGGATGGGGTATTCTCGCATCGAGATGGCCTTGAGGAGTGTACTCTTTCCGCAACCGTTCTCGCCGAGAAGACCATATCGACGACCGTATGTTAGCTCCAGGGTGCTGTCGTTGATAAGAACACGACCGTGGAACACTAAGCTGGCACTGGCGATCTTGACGTCCTTGCTCTGCTGGGTAGATGCCAAGACACCGGTGGTGACTCGGTCAGACAGGCCGTGCTTGTCCATCTGCGCAGCGAGGCGCTTGACCTCATCTAACTTGTCATCTGAAGTGGCGGGCGCGTCGTCGACGATGGGGTTTCCATGAACATCGAGGGCGGGCTCGTCGCCGTTGACCGAGGCGGCTTTGCTCGCGGCGGCGGAGCTGGTCTTGGATGACTTGGACTTCTTGTCCTTACCGAGGGCGGCCTTCTTGGCAAGGCGCTTCTCCTTGGAAGAAGAAATGGGAGGCATTTTGGATTGTGGAAGTAAAGGAAAAGGGACGATTAGGAGTGTCGTTGGGTATCGAGGGAGATCGTGGTTCTCAAGATTGGGTTGGGTGCCTCCCTGTGTCGTCGCTTATCAGGTGGGGCAACGAGGAGGGGTAAAAATGCGCTGAAGATGCACAAAAGAAGAAAATTCAGCGCGAGTTTTCGAGTCGGAATAAAAAATCAGATAAATTCCGTTTGCTTATCGACGTTGAATAAGAGAGTGACAGTCAAGGAAGGAAACCCAGACAGAAAAGGGAAGAACAGGGAAAAGTGCAGAGAAACTCCCTTGATGGGTAATGTTGTTGGAATTCAAAAACTAAGAAGAAAAAAAAAAAAGAATTCATTAATATACTTCGGTGACCCTATCAAAGTCTTGGTGTGAGGGGCGGTTTGCTTAGTGGGGTTCAAAATTTTGATGACTACTATTCTTAGTGGCTCAGTTAGAGTTGGGAATCGGCCAATCAGAGGGGCCGGATTCGAGGCTCGGCCGGGTTCTGCCTTCTCGATGGCAAATCGGGCAAAGGTTTTCGAAGACGAGGACTTCCTTTCTTGGCTGGGCCAGGATTCTTAGTCATCCAAGGAAGGTGCCAAGTCCATCTTATCATGTGAAAGTCGAGCAAGCCAAGCAAGTTGGGGAGACTCAAAAGATTGGGGGGAAAGCGGTTTACATCGATCAACTAATCGTATGAGGTTGCTAGTTATTCTTGGATAATGCCACACACCAGACTAGCCGTGGGGGACACCTCTGCCCGATGCCCTGGGCAAGAGGAGATCCGCAAGCAAGACTTTTTCCATCTTTTGGTTTCTAGGTCCCTAACCTGGCTTCGTTGCATGTTTTTCTTGCGCTCATTCAGGTCCTACCCGTTGACTCGGCCTAGATAGCTTCAAAAGGCCTTTATAGGGATCATGAGATGAGAGATCTGTTGATAACTTCACGAATTTGGCCACAAGTTAGGATTCTCAAAGCTCTGACGCTCTTCGACCGCCTTCAGCGGACCAAGCAGTAGTCCATGGTCACGTGATCATATGCTGCCCCGCCATGCCGTTCTTAGCTTCTAATGCAAGGAGGTTCAGGGGAAGCAGTCCCCAGACCGCCGAGTCAATAACTCGACGGGTGGTGTACACTACAATTTGCTGCCCCCTACGACTTCTGCTTGCCGCCCTCCGATAGTTGTGTTCTTGGGGGAAATCCTCACCTAACGGCCCAAGATGTTGTCAGGAATTCTCATTTTCAACCAGAAAGGCGAAAACCTCATCTTTCGATCGTTCCGGAACGACTGCCGCCCGCGCCTCGCCGACGTCTTCCGCATCCAGGTCATCTCCAATGCGCAGGTCCGATCCCCTATCCTGACCCTCGGAAGCACAACGTTCAGCCATGTCAAGCACGAGAACATCTATCTCGTGGCCATCACCAAGAGCAATGCCAATGCCGCCTTGGTGTTTGAGTTCTTGTACAGGCTGATTCAATTAGGCCGTGGTTACTTTGGCAAGTTTGACGAAGAGGCTGTTAAGAACAACTTTGTCCTCGTCTACGAGCTTCTCGATGGTATGGATTTGCGCCATTATGAATATACTCCTCCAATTCAGAGGATCTACCGCTAACATTTTTCCATTTCCGCAGAAATCATCGACTTCGGCTACCCCCAAAACACCGAAACCGACACGCTCAAGATGTACATCACCACCGAAGGTGTCAAATCCGAGAGGGCAGTGGAGGACTCGGCCAAGATTACGATGCAGGCGACAGGTGCCCTTTCATGGAGGAAAGCGGACGTGAAGTACCGGAAGAACGAGGCCTTCGTCGACGTCATCGAGGATGTCAACCTTCTCATGTCGGCTACCGGCTCCATCCTCCGCGCCGATGTCACCGGCCAGATCGTAATGCGCGCATATCTATCGGGAACGCCGGAGTGCAAGTTTGGTCTCAACGATCGCCTACTACTCGACAACGACGGCCTTCTCAGCCTCCCCAGCGGTAATAGGATGGGAACTAAAGCTACCAAAGCTGCCGCCGGCAGTGTTACGTTAGAAGACTGCCAATTCCATCAGTGCGTCAAACTCGGCAAGTTCGATAGCGACAGGATAATCAGCTTCATCCCGCCGGATGGCGAGTTCGAACTGATGCGGTACCGAGCGACGGAGAACGTTAATCTGCCCTTCAAGATTCATGCCATCGTGAACGAGATCGGTCGCACCAAGGTGGAATACAGCATCGGCGTCAAGGCTAACTTCGGGTCCAAATTGTTCGCCACCAACGTTGTTATCCGCATCCCTACCCCGCTTAACACGGCTAAGATCACCGAGAGGTGTACGCAGGGTAAAGCCAAATACGAGCCTTCCGAGAATAATATTGTGTGGAAGATTAGTCGGTTCACGGGCCAGAGCGAATACGTTCTTAGTGCCGAAGCTATCCTCACGAGCATGACGAATCAGCGGGCGTGGTCGCGGCCTCCCTTGAGCATGAGCTTCAGCTTATTGATGTTTACCAGTTCGGGGCTTCTGGTGCGGTATCTCAAGGTGTTTGAAAAGAGCAACTACTCGAGTGTAAAGTGGGTGAGGTATATGACCAGGGCAGGGTCATACGAGATAAGGTGAGTCACAAATGCTCGAGTGATAAGTGAGTTTGTCTATTTGCTAATATTGTGTCTTTAGATTCTAATGAGTGCTACCTGATTCCATCCCACCGCCCCCGCATCAGTGTTAGATCTTCGGCCGACGCTGTCGGCCCTGGTTGGCAAATTCTTGGGGACTACCACCCGGCCTTCCGGGTCCGGAGGATCTTGGCATTCCGCAATTAGAAGGTGCTTTCAAACCTTCGCCATCGGAAGGAGAAAGCAGGCCGGATTCCCGGGGCACGGCGCCACTGGTCTCATTACATATCCTGGAGCAGGCATCGAACTATTCCCGGATACTCACCTAGCCCGGCAAATTATTATCAGGTGGAATTTCTTGGGCCGGGGATGATACGATGGCAGCCGCCATCGACGTGACAGTCCTGGATAGTTATTGGATGTGCAGCAGGAGATCTTGGGAGAGTTATCGAATCGAGACATGGGGTTGCATGTCTATGGGCAAAGCTACCCACTAATCGGGTAACCCCCATACTGCGTGTGTGACCGCATAATGCCGAAGAATAAGTTGGACTACGTTGAGTCGGCCCTCGAAACGCTCTTTGATTAGCCTTGAAAGGCAGAGCGTTCTTCCTACTACAAAGAAAAGTATCTACGATGTATAGAATTTATATGAAACGATTTGAAGATCCAACCTATCGTTCTCTAGCTCTAACGCGGTTTCGCCGGGCCACCTTGATTCCTGTCGTACAAAACATCCCGTGAGAGAGATTCCGACTATTTCATTCGACTTGTCAATGCTTTTCTTCCTCGCGTTTATGTTTATCTATACCCGTTTCGGTCCGCAGTGTGCCAGACAAAGAGTATGCGCTCCTTGATTTGGTCTGCGAGGAAGAAGTAAAGTCCATTGATGGTGCTAGGCTATGTACTACGATGAAACTAATATTTGTTTCCCCAAGAAATCCTCGCCTGTAAGCACGGGTGCGTCGGAGTGCAGCGAGGATCAGTCCAAGTTTAAAGAAGCTCGGGAAGCTTCGTGGAGGGAAACCCAGTCCACCAGGGGTCTGCCCACATCCCAAGGTCACCTCACATCCACCCGAAATGCAATATATCCTGAGAAGTCGAGCGGTTTGAAGGCTCAACGGGTTATCCAACACGAACGAGCTGTTGCATCCTTTGTATCTCGGCCATCTAGACTTCCATAGCGCAGAAAGGGCGCATGGTTTAGTGGTATAATTCCTCTTTAGCATAGAGGCGGTCCCCGGTTCGATTCCGGGTGCGTCCAAAATTCTTTTTGCTCTCTTTTTTGCCCTTGCCGATATTGGAGATCGGAAGAGTTGAGGATTCGGACATGGTTTCTTTAACACTAACTCAGGAGAAAGAAAGTGAAGCCCTTCTTGGGGTGGGCTGTCTCCCATCGACGCCAAACAGTGAGGGCTACAATCTTCGGTTCAGTCCAACGGCTCCAACCTCATCAGTGGTTTTGCCAAGACAACAACGAGCATTCCTCTGTCACGTCACTTGGAATGCAGTCGGTTCAAGTCAGGTCGCCAAGAAGGCCGGATTTTAGCAGACGGTGTATATTAAAACGACAAAAACAGAAACCCCAAAGACACCAAGTTCTTTCCAAGACCCATACGCCCAAACAGATTCATCAAATGCATGCTAGTTCCATCCTACAATCGTCGTTTCACCCAGTTATGAATAAGTGCTTTCTCCCGCTTGACCATGGCCCCCAGCGTGTTTAATCTATGGTATCTTTGGCTGGGGCGTGATTTGCCGTGCGTACTTGGAAAAACATCGATTTTGGAATCGTGGGTTCGTCTTCTTCTTCCTCTCCTTGACCACTACCTCTAATGGCACAACTTCGGACACTCATGGCTCACCGATTTGGCGGGAAATAAGTGTGTTAATTCGAAGAGGTCAAGACCAACGATACCCGGCGCAAAAGAAAAATTCATCTCGAAAAAGAAACATACGAATATCCTGTTAACAGGTCGACATCGGTGTCGGTCGCGAGATCCGGAGGGCGAGAAAACTGGCTCAGCGAACCAGGTCGACGTAAAAAGTTGAGGTTTGCTTCCACGCAGACGACCGCAAAGGAAAAGCGAACCACTGAAAAAAAGGCAAGGTGAAAAGTGCCCTGAATAAGTGCTAGGGCCTGCGTTGAGCGTAACTGACTTGCGCGGGCGGGGAATGCGCGAGGTATTCATCGATAGCGGTCTGGCGGAAACGGGGGGTATAACAGGCGCGGGATCCGGAGATGGAGTCGCGAATCGAGAGGGTCATATTCTAGTCATTCATCCGCCCCTTTCAATTCCTCGATTTCAATCCCCACCCAAGCATAACCGAAGTAGGTGGCGCTAAAGAGACAGCCCAACTTTCCGACATTTCGCAGACAACGGGATAGAGAGCAGACAAGGGCGGGCTGAAACGAGTTGGCCAATAACAAGTTCACGAGGGAAGATATGCGCTCTCCTCGAGCCGTTTACTGCGCCTTCTCGTTGAGAGCCACGCTCTTACCCCGTGGCCTCATGACGGCATCCTGAGAAGACATACGACGATCGAGGGCACGTTCGAGCTTGGCGCCGAGGGCAAGCTTGGCTAGGTAGGCAGACTTCTCCTCGGTGAGAGTGACACGCTGCTGAGAGAGAGCCTTGTTCTCCATGCGCTCGAGACCGTTGGTGATGTCGCGAATTTCGTTTTGAGCAGAATCGGTAGTCTGAACGGTCGGAGCGAAGCTGTATGTGCTGTAGCGCACTGAGGTACGGGCCTGTGAAAGATGAGGGCAAACTGGTTAGCACGAGCTTGGCAGGCGCTGAAGTGGGGAGAGGCGTTCACAAGGTGCAGGACGCAGCTGTCTGATGTCGTCACGATCGCATGGGACGGAAGAGTATAATCCGTCTCCTGACGTCGTCGACCAGCGCTTCTCGCGACAGCCGTCCGCCTCCCTCACATAGAACCAAAAATCAAGCGCAGAAAACCTACCGAGGGTGCCATGATGGGTCGAGAGGAGTCCAAGGAATTAGGCATGTTGAAATGTGGAGAAGTACTTTTCGGGGGGGATGTGGGAGAAAAGAATATTTGTAGTTTTGGTCGACGTAACACTCGCAGGGACGCAGAGGACCAGAGGCTTGAATCAGGGAAACAGGACCAGACCAAACAATGAAATGATGAGAGGTGGATACTGTGTCGAGCGAAGAAAGAGATTGAAGTCGGAGAGGAGTATTAAAAGAGGGCCCTTGTTAATAGTAGGGGAACAATGGGTACAAGTGGATTAGCAAAGGGGGAACGGGGGTGAAAGGCACTCGATGTGCTCGATCTGAAACGGGAAGTTGATCTGCGGTCGTCACAACAAGAACTGGGAATATGATTTGGCGAAGGCTGCGTTTAAGAGTCGAAGCGCCCAGCTGTGGTTCCTGAATGGAGAATGGAGAAGTAAATGAGTATTGTATTCCAGCAAGGCGTGAATGGGCTATCTTCCGGGAGGGAGGAGGGTAAGAGGGGTGGTTCCGACGAGGTTTAAGGAGTCAATCGAATCGCGCGGGTACTTCGTACTTCGTACTTCAATGCTGGTAATCTTTAGGCAGAATTGGAGGGAGAGAGAGGCAATGAAAATATTGATGAAAATAAGTCGGAAGTCTGGGATGCGACGCTGTGGGCTTAATAGGCGATATGGAGTTCTCCTGAGTACTTCGTAGTGTCTGGAGTACTCCTTCCTACCCTGGTTCCTTCTTGGTCCCTTGGTGAGGGCAAAGTACTCCGTATTTCCCTTTGTACCTCGCACACCTGACACTTCGTGGAAGGACCAAATTGGTCGAAGTGTCCACAGTGAAACACTAGCACCAGGCCCAACGATGAGATTGGAAGACGGACGCACGGGTCGAGGCCAGAGGCAATGAGATCAACACGGAGAGGATTGATACGGATACTTCGTGCTTCGGTTCGTACGCATCATCTACTCTCCAAACGGCATGTACGATATGATTACTACTTGTGGCTTAGTGTTGATTGAGCAAGGATTTTCGCCTTGCGTGGCTGCGTCCGCGTTTAGGTTCTTGTTGGCTCTTGTTCAAAGGAAGAGAGCAGACGGCGGTGAGGTGAAGCCGCACAGTCTTATTACTTTGACTTCGTGAAGAGAACGAAGAAGGCAGGCATTGGGAAAACCCCATGTGACTCCAAGTCCCCTTCCGATGCTACGATGCGACGATAAAAATCGATTCCGGTATATTTTGGATTGGAAGATGCCCTCGTTCGATACCCCAAGAGGACCCTGGAAAACATTATCCAAGCGGGCTCCGGAAGCAACAGCCTAACTGGTCAGTCCCTGCAAAGTGGAGATGTGATAACGAACGCAAATTGTATAAAGTACTTTGTTGTTTTACCAATAATGCATATAACATGATGTACTTCATACTTTAACCAGGGATTAACATCGCGCAGGGAAGTGACGAAACCAGGGCTCGTGGCAAGAACGAGTGAGGGCCTGCATGGTTTCAACGGGGCCTGGGTGCCCTGTTTGGCTTTGGCGAGCCCCGAAAAGGTGTGAGCCAATTTAGGCTTCCCCGATGTACCCAAGAGTCGGCAGGAACGCTCATCGCCAGTGTAATCTACATTTCGTGAACCGTTGATGAGAGGTGCTTTCTTAATGTCAGCCATCGCTCGTTCTTTTTGCATTTTTATTTTTCTGATTCTGCTTGGCCATGTTCCCGTCCTATTTGGACGTGCGCTGCATACGGTGGCATCTAGACCTCGGGATGGGAATAGACTTTTCCTAACACAAATGACATAATATGCACATCTAAAGGTTAATACTGCTAGGCGAGGTATCAACGGGACTCAGGACGAGTCAGTTTTGGGGCACGTGGTAATGGACGAATCCCTGAGTTCAGTCTCGCAACTGCCCTGTCCAATTTGATGTCCATCCAAGAATCAAGGTGGACCGCTGTTTCCTTTCAAGTTGTGTACGAAGTACTGCGTACTGCGTACTTCGTACTCCACGAGTGTCACAATCCATTGATGGTGTGGTGACGACGACGAGAAAAGCAATGTCCCTCTCTTCTCCACCACGCCATTGTCCATCCAAGGACCAAAGGGTACTTCGTACCAGGCCACTGTTACTTCGTACGGTGCAGACCAGTCCCGACTTCTCCGCCAGACCGTGCCTACCCGTAGTGCCTACCCGACGCCCGCGTAGCCTCAATGGCAGCTTCTTTGCTCCTTCCTCCTTCCTCCTTCCACAGTCCACCGCTGCCACCCCCAAGATTCCAGAGGAAGTCGCGGCAAATATCGAAGTCTCGTACGAGAAGGTGAGTGACGCCCAAACCAGACACTGCTTGCCAATTCGAGCAATCATTATTATAACGTCGTATGACCCACCCGTGCGCATTGCGGTTCCAAGGTAATCGTTTCGAGGAATGTACGAAGTAATTGTACGGTACTTCCATGGCTAGTGCAAAGAGATGGGCAGATAATGGAGGGGGCTATCTTGATGGTCAATTTCGAAAAAGAGGCACGCTAGGAACGCCAATCCCTTCCTTCTCCCGGTCACTCGTCCAGGATCCACATCCTCCCCAGGCTACCGAGCCGGGCAGGGCAGAGAGACCATGTCAATTAACCATGTCAATTTGGCCGCAAGCCACCATGGAATCGCCGGCTGGAAGGAGCAAGTCAGGCGCCACAGAACACACACTACATCTCACTTCGGAAGCTCGTACTTGTCCTTCTCTCTGTGCTCACTCCTCAATGAACGTGGGGTTCATTTCTCACCTCAATGTCTCGTGAGCCCTTGACTCCAGTCTTCTTCTGTCTTGTTAGCGCGGGCCAAGGCTTTGTTGCTTCCTTCGTTCGAGCTAGGCTATTAGTGCATCGTCGAGTCCCACCCGTCGTTCTGTCTACCATACCAAGTGCAGTTCAGTAGCCGCAGTTCCTGCATACCACCACAAGCGGGTTCCATCAGTGCTTGCTTTTTTTCTTACTACTGATATCAAACTGCCACTCAAGGGGCGCCAACCAAAATACGAAGTCGGAGTCGAGCAACGTAACGATCGAAATATTGGCCGGCTTTTTAGAGCCAAGTCTCTCCCTCATCTGAGCATGGACGGTGAGGACCATTTGGTCCACCATTTCCCGATAAGCAGGAACACCTGGAAACCCTGGCGCTCGCTTCCAAACTCGCATGCTTCCTCCACGTGGCGAATGACAATAACCCTCCCGTCCGACTGCGCCCGCATGGTTTGCTCACGCATTAATGTCGGGGAGATCGCCTTGCCTCGTGGCTTTTATATATGTTGCATTATGAAGTAGCAAGTACTTCGTACAGAGTGCTCACTTCCCGCTCAACCGTGGTAAAGTGAAGAATAACAGTCTGGGGATCGATACCCTCCATCACGGGCACGCGAGAAGGACCGAGCGCATTGGTTAGATTCAGGAACCACACATGTTGGTTCATGACAAAGAGGATGCGATACTTCACAAAAGAACTATTCGGACCACCGGGACAAAGGCAAGCCAAGTGAGACCTGGCTCTAAACATCCTTCATCTATTTCCATTTGGCGTGGCCGCTGGGGGACACATAGTTGGAGGTCTCGGATTCTCAACTCCGATGCCACACACACACACACACACGTAGAAAATAGTTTTCTCGCTCAACTCGGCCACGGAAACAATTCGGCGAAACACAAACGCGTAACCGGTTCAGCCCAGGAAGACCCCGGGGGACCTCATCTGACGTTTACTTCGTAAGCCAAAGATCAGTGTCACGACCATGTTCCACGCCTGGAACCACGGTTCTCAGTCAGTGCTGGAGGATTCTCATTGGCTTGATGCCACACTGCACTGCGCAGTGCGAAGTGCTGTCGATGCCTCCCAAATGGCAGGTTATTCCTTGATTCACACAGGCCATGCCGTATTTTATTGCGGTCCAGAATAGGAAAAGGGGGCCAAGATTCATATGGCATGTTCCTCTTTCCCATATTGTGTGTGCTTCAGCTGGCCACAGTCCTCACGAGAGGCCTGTCGTGCGATCCTTGCATTAGGAGTTTTCTTCAACCAGGACTCTATCTGATCTAATTAGCCTTCTAACCCGTTCGGGCGGCGTCGCGGATCTCAGGGTTTCTCCTGACTGCGAAGTTAAGCTTTCTTGCATACGCTAATGAGGCGGAGGAGATTGGCATCTTATGAAGTGCGTCTGTTAGCGATATTCCGTATCCTTGGGTCGCTCCGAGCCGGGCGGAATGCAGTTGATGGATTGAATTTGAGGAATAATAATTCCCGTTTTGGAGATGTGGAGAGGAAAGCACCGAGTCGGCGAGCTGAAGCTGAGGCGGATTCCCATGCTGGTTTTCCTACCCTGGACTTTCGGAATCGGCCTAGCACTCGGATTCGGAAACACGCCATCTCGGGAGTCAATGGGTGTATTACCCTGCTAGAAACCTAGTCGCGGGAACTGGCGATATGCTTCCCGAGCTGGAACTGGGAAATCGATCAATGTACTTTGATGTCGCAGGCATACTAAAGAACCACGTTCGCCGAAGCCCGCTTTCTTGGCGGGGATGTGCACGCTTGAAATCAGATAATTCCTAGATCACGGATCACGGATCACGTCGGATGATAACTCGTTTCCTCATTAACATTAATACCCAACAAAGGCGCTTGCGCCAAGATCCTCCCGCTTCGAATTTCGGAGTCGCCAGGACTCCGATTCCATTCCGTCTCTGGGGACATCCCATCTGCTTCCAGACGTTCACCCAAGCGCCTTTGCTCAGGCAAGTCTGCGCCGAACTGGCAAGGTTTGGTCAAAGTCGTCGAACGATCAACGCCCATAACATATCTTTTTTTTCCTTCTCCCCTGCCTCGTGATGACACAGTCCCTCTAATGTATGTCTCGCTGAGATCTAGTCCTATCTTGGGGTTTGGGTTCCTTCAATGACGCCTGCTCTTTTGACTCTTTTCACCAGTCGAAGCGTCCTTTCCGACGGTGGTGTAGTCTAAGTCGATTTTAAAGCGCGAAGATAAGTCTGAAGAGGCTCCGGACGACGACTCCGGGAGGGCTGAAGCCACCGAGTCGTGACCGGTTGCACGGCTGCTGCCTCCTTTCCGGACGCCCCCATACGCCATATCTGGGCTTGGCGGGCTGCTCATGCCTGTTTTTTCTATCAGTCAGGCTCCGCTCAACTCAACTACGCGATGGTCCTGCGACTCCTTAGGTGGGGTCGAGACAAAATTTGGTTCACTTACTAAAATGAGTGCAGTTCTTGCAGCATCCGTGGTCGCAAGTGGTCTCAAATGTCTCGACCTCGAAAGTCTCGGGGTTCCTCTTGAGCCTCGACGTCGGCATCGTGCACCATCCTTGCGTGTTGGGACCCTGCTTGCAAGCGCAACACGTCCAACTACCCTCCATGTCTTTGAACTGGCAGTTCTGGAGGGGGCAGTTGGCGGTAGTCTGTTGACTCGGAGCAAAGGTCGTACTTGAGCATGGCGTCTCATAACCCGTGTCTAGGTCCTGTGATGCCGAGGGACAGTAGTGCCATGTCACCGAGGTATGCGAGCAAGGGTGGATGCGGGGTTGACCGTGACACATACTGAAGACGAGGATGTCTGGCTTCGTGTGTTGGATAAAGTGGTTTTCTGAAGACTTTTTGTGGGGGGTTTCCCTATTCCACCCTCTCTTTCCCCTCTTTGGGTTTATTTTTCGGATTTCCGCCAAAGCTCAAATGAAGGGTGAGGACGGGAAATGACGATGCGGGGCCGGAAGCAATTCGCCGATTCTCTGTGCTCACTCGCGCCGCCCGAGCTCTTCTTCTTCTTCTATGGGGACCAAAGGATTGATGACGAGTTTGGGAAATTTTTTTTTTTTTAGGAAGGTTCGTCGACTAGATCTCGAAGACTTCTACGCATGCCAGTGCTCGAAAGCAAAAAGAAAATGGCATCTTACCGAGTTATCTTGACGAACTTATATATCCCGAGCTCGCTCAGCTTTATTGGAGGCCGGAATTTGCTCCAAGAAATCAATTGATCAATCATGGAGCTGTCAACCAACCAACCAAGACTTGTTTGACAACATCCGCCGGGGACTTGAGGACGAACGAGGGTAAAGTTTTCTCAATGACAAGCTGAAGACAAGAGCTTGTCAGACCCGTTAGACCCAATGCGGCATCGAGGCGTCGAAAACGCCTCGCCACTCCAACAACCGTCAGGTGGGATCGATCTCTTCTCGACGTCGAAAAGCACGTTTTTTTTTTTTTTTTCCCTTGACAAGGATAGAGCGGCTTCGACGAACCGGAGATTTTTTCACTTTTCTCTCTTGCAGTTGTTGCAAATCGTCCATCCCAGGCACCCTGCAACCTGCAACCTACCCCCCCACCACGCCGATTGCGCGGCGTTGGAAAGCGTCGGTCCCCGGCTCGAAGTGCTCCCACTGGCTGGAACATGGGGTTCTTTTCAGCTCGATTTTGTGTGGTAAGTCCGATCGATGGGCATGGCATGCTGCATACGACCAAGCAATGGAAAAGGCCTCCGGGACCCACTGCGGCAAAGGTGTCAAACCCGTTGGAAAATTCCCCGGAATCAGCTGTGGACGTACGTTTATTCAGCTTTTGACTGCTGAATGTCCTGCATAATGATGTTGGCAGCACCAATGTGCATTGATTCCTTGATTCCTCTCTCGAGATGCTCGGTTCTCCGACAGGATATCCTTCCCGCGACAAAGAAACTGGAAGGGGAAAAAAAAAAATCAATTCCAAAAAAAAGGCAACAAGAAAAAAAAGTAAAAAGGGATACTAAAAGTAAGGAAAGAAAAAAAAATGAGAGGGCACGACTGTGGGAACCATCGCCGACACTAGATTGGCGACATTGACTCGCCCCCTCGACAGAAATCGCACACGCCGGTCTTCGCCTTGGCTCGTTACATTCGAGTGCTGAGTACCACCCAAAGAAGCCCTCGGGGCTTGGTCTCAACGGCCGACAAGGCAGATCTAGAACCCCGAGGCAGGATTAGTGGGTGTGGATGCACCATTGGCAGGGTGTGGCATCGATCAATCTGATGTGATTGATTGTCCGGCGGCCGGATGCAGCTACTGGTTCCCGGTTACTGGGTTTTTAATTGACAAGACTATCGATTCCGAACGGCTTGATTCGCCAGACGGCAGCCAGCTCCGATGCTCTTGCAGCAGTGGTGACGACAACGTTAAGGACCACACCTTTCTCTTCTCGTCATTGATGGCCGAGCATGGTTCGAATCATCTTTCTTTTTCTTTTCTTTTTCCTGCATTTCCGAGGTTCGGGGGAGGTATAGGGACCGAGACACCGAAGAAAACCATTCGCAATTACGACTGTCGGATCCCGCCCGCCCACCGTGGCGAGAATGATCGATTATCATGCCCTGTTTAATCCGCGTGGCATCAGAAATTGACGTTGATCTGCTGCCCGAGTGTCTGGTTTAGGGCAAGACAATGAGCAAACATTGCAAGTGCCCACTCGAAAAAGCAATATCTGAGCCTATAGGTCCTCTAATTGTATGCGTACTCGATCCGATATTGATTGCCTGAAAGCGAATAGGCCAAGGGCAACAACTCGTCACTTCGTCGGCGACGATCCTGACTTGTGACCCACCTTCCCACCTTTCCCATCTGACCGTTTTTTTATGCTTGCTTTTTCTTCTCTCTAGCAGCTTCTGCTACCTGTACCACCCACCCACCAAATCCCTGGGTTCAGCTAATTACAGGGGGGGAAATGGCGATGGGGTCACTTCCGGTGATGATTTGGAATCTTTCCGACCAGGTGAGGAAGACGAGCCTAGATGGGCGCCTTCGTGCCCTTCTCTTCAAGCTATCGGCGCCATGCTAGGGAAAGGGTAACAATAAGCGAACAGAGGCGTCATTATCACAATGCCGGCTTGGGGGGGGGGGGGGGGGGGGGAAAGGGACTT